>ML814194.1:153387-173194 GCA_009831015.1 Picea engelmannii | reverse complement strand
GTTGTGCGCCACTAGTTGATTGTTGCATAATCATAAAGACTATTGTATTGCATGGTGGTTCGATTGTAGGAGAGAGACATTGTGTCTCTAGATAGTAGTTGTGTGCTACTTGGAGTGGTTGTGCACCACTGGATAGTAGTTATGTACTACTATGGATTGGCACAGTCATGTTATACTAGATGGCATTGTAGTAGTTGTGCGCTACTAGTTGATTTCCATGAAGACTGCAAGTTCACATTGGAAGTAGTTGACTGTTACTTGATTGTAGAGACTTTGATAGACGATTCAATCTACCGATGGCATTGTGGCAGTTGTGTGCTACTAGCTAATTGCAGAGTAGTCAGTGGACTACTAGATGAAGACATTGTGAAATATGCCACCCTAGCTAAGAGGGAGTGTTGATGTTTTGGTAGCTTTGGGAGGATCTTTCCCTCCTAGCTGACCTTTCTTAGATGCAAAGAATATTCTAGAAGCAAGTGAACCATTAATCAGATGAGTGGAAACCTTAGAAGAGAAGTTGACCTCAAGAGAATAACATTAAAGTAATAAAAGGATCTAGAAAGCGAAGTCGGCCCCACTAAGTAAAGTAACCTAGACATGCTAATATAAATAAGGAAGCACCTAGCTCATTTGTACTCACTCTCACTCACTCATTAAGAAGGGTGCAAGTCTTAGGAGCAGTTGCAGCAACAACTAGTGCGTAAATCAAAGGAGTTGCAACTGAAGCAGAAGAAGGTGCAATTCTGGAGAGAATAGTGCAGAAGTTTCCGTGGAGTATTCTCAATCTTTCTGTATGCTTCTCTTGGTGTAAGGTAAGCTATATTTGTATGGTTATTGTGTTGTTGTTGCAACAGTTTTGTGGATAAGGTTTATCTGTTGGTTCTAGAGTAGGCTTGTTGGAATTATTCTAAGTAAAGGTTAGTGTGCTCGAGGGTGGCATATGTGAATTCCTATGGTTGGGTGATAATGATGCGACATTGTCTATGGTTAAATGAGCATACCAAAATCTTTACAGTGTCAATGTTGTTCATGCCTTCTCGAATAGTATTGAATTGTGTGAGCTTGGTTTGCACAATGCTATGCTAGTTTATGATAATAATAGCTAAATCTTGGAACATGTGCAAGTGAGCGTACATGTCGATAAGGGCTTCTTCGAGCTCGGTCCTGACCGTTTTTGTGCTTGCCTTGAAACTCTGGAGGCTACCCTCATCAATATTTACTTGTCAAAGCTTCTCCTCTAGCTCCTTAATCCTTACTTCTTTTACGAAATTTTGTTGGTGCAGATTTCAAACATTATCCTCTGTAGCATTCCAAAAAGAGGATCCAACTGAGGCTATGGCCACTAGATCCTTGCTAATGTGTTTTGTTACGGGGGTTTGTGTGATGACCAAAATCGGGTTCCCCCTGTTACCAATACTTTCTTCTCTTGTTCTTGTACAATTATACCTAAAGCTTTTTCATATACAAACTTTCTCAAGTCGGGAACATAGTTTAGTCTGAATGGAATACCGAGTCCCAAACTTAGTCTTCTAAATTGTGCATGTCTGCTTGCGTCGGTTGTTTTTATCTCAGGGATATCGATGTTCATTGGGACCATTTGATTGTTTATGGCTTCCTCATCTTTCTTTCTCTGTTTTTCCTCTGCTTATTTTTCTGTCGCTTCTTTCCCTGCTTTTTGTTCTTCTTCTACTGCTACTACTTTTTTTATGTTGCTTTTTGCTCCATTTCCTTCGGGGCAACTTCCTTTGTTGTGGCTTTCGCTTTGGATTTGACTTTGGATTCTTCAACAATTTTCCTCTTTTTCTCAGCAATGTCGTTCTTTTTCTTGTGAAGCTTCTCTTTCTTCCTCCTCTTTTTATCCGCCAGTTTCTCTTATTCCTCTGTTGATCCTGAATGTGTAGAAGTGAAAACGGGAGACATCTTTTCTGCTGCTTCTTCCTCTGCTTTCTTTCTAGCTTCTTCTCGTTCTTTATCTTCATCTGTAATCCTTCCTAAGGGCTTTCCTCATCTCTTGAAGGTGACCTGGTCATAATTTATGGCATGGTGATGTACTTCCTCCTCTTCCCAGACGTTTGTGGTGTATTCCCAAGGCAAGCCTACCTTATTGAAATGTTCTTTTACAACCCCCTTTGGGTCATGTCTCCTGAACCTCTCCTCTCCAAAATGATATGATAACAAGGTGTTTACTTCTTCATGTTCTTGCTTGGTGTTCGAAAATGAGTAGACATCGATATACAGTGGGAGCGGTGGCCATATTTCCTTATAGCCTCGATATAGCATTCCTCATACTCCATGGATCATTGTTTGATATGACACCTCCTAAAGTACTAACATGTCTGGTACGAATTGAGGGAGGAGATGGGGGGCTTTCGTGGCGCCATACACTATGATATAATTATTGTTCTCCATAAGGTACCAATCCCTGATCCTTTTAATGACATATATCGCTTTGTGCGTCATACATGGGGTTGGTGTCCAAAATATGAACTCGTACAAGGGGGTCAGAAAGTGCTCACATATCCTCTAGTATTATTTATTGTACTTGTTCTCTCAGAGAACTTTGCAGTATATGTGAATGGCTTCATCTAATGGTTTACATTTCCACCCCATCTTAGGGTATTGGTGGGCAACACACATGATGTCTAAGAGGTAGGAATACATGTGGAAACTCGGGAAAGTTCCCGATTGAGCTTCTACAACTGCAGTGATGACTTCGATCAAGTTAGCTAATAAGATGTCACCCTAGTTAAACGATATTCCTTTGTCTATGCAACAATAAATCAAAGGCATGTATGACAGGGAGAACTGGGAGGCATCTTGCTCCTCGTATAGCCTGCATAGCATGGCTACTATGTATTGATAAGGTCTTCTTAGTGTTTTCATAGGGTACCCTCCCTAAGTTTCAATTGTTTATCTGGCTTATACCACCTAGGGAACAACTCCTTGGTTGTATACTCGAACTCATTGAGAAGTTTTCTATCCAACTTCTTAGTCCCTTTTTCAAGATGATAGCATTTTGCTAAGTCTTCGGGTCGGAACGATGTTATGGGTTCTCGAGTTACAGACATATCTATTCCCCAAATCTACATGCTTTAGTATCCAAGTGATGGTGTATGCGCAAGGGAACACAACAACACGAGTTGTTACTCTGAATATCCTAGATCTTCTAATGTTTTTGAAGATCCTTAGTTCATCTTGGTCCTCGACATCAGTCAAGAAGTTATGTTTTTAGAACATTTGATATACATCTCCCCATCTAAGTGCATCCCCTTCCTTTTCTAGGAGTCGAGCGATGTCATCATACATAGCCTCAGGGGTGTTAGGTTCATCTTCAATATGTTGTCCACTTATGGAGGCCTTAGTGGTTGACGCTTTGCTAGTTGTTTTCTTTCTTGGAGACATGTCCGAACCTGCAAGGTGAAGATGAGATTAGTGTAAGGATAAAAAAATAACTGATACATAAAACTAATATGTCTAATTATCTTCAATTACCTGAGGATTCGCTTGAGATGACGTTGGGTGTAAGTTCGACATTTGATGACGAAAGTATAATGGCAGGCACAGTGAGCAATATGGTGAGAAGTTAGAAAATGAACAAGTTCAAAAGATGTTCAAGAGGTTTAAAAATCGGATGAGTTAGTGACAAGTCCTTCGAAAGACATTGCATAGTTAGTATGAAAGGTCTCGATATGCTCAGTCTATATTGAAACAATTGATGGGAAGATCATCGATGAGGATGAGGGATCAAAGAATTGGCGAAGTTATCTTTAACTCCTCTTATGTATCGAAGGAGTTGACACAAACTTCTCCAATATATCGAAGGAGTTGACACTAAGTACTCCGAAGATTAAAGTGTAAATCGAAGAGATTGATGTAAATTGTGCCGATGGGCAACTTGATGGATCAGAGGGATTAATAGAAAAGGCTCTAATTACCATCGGGGAAGTTAACAGGATGGTCATCGATGGAACCTTTAGTACATCGGCAGGATTGGCGTGAAGTATTTCGATCAGCCAAAGCTCGATTCAAGAGAGTTTGCATAAACTTCGTCGAAGGCGATCGGGAGAGTTTGTGGAAAAGCTTTCGATGGGGGTGGAGAGATTAGTATGACAATCCCCGAAAAAGATGAAAGTTGCATCGTTTTCGCGCTAAGTATCGAAGCAAGGTCTAGTCTAATCCTGGAATCAAAACTTAGGTTGTGAGAAGTTTAGCCTTCTTTATCTGGGGGATTTCAAGCATGTCTCTAAAGAGATTCAGGTCTGTGGATAACCCTCGATTAAGGTTGAAGACATGCTCATTTCGTGACCAGGTATCAGTCTCGAGCAACTCGGTTAGATGTCGAGGTCACGCGAGTGTCACTGGTGGGTTCAGGACTGAGATGAAGCGTGAGTATAAGGCTCAGCTAAAACGGTCCATGGTGATACCGACGGTTTAATGGAGAGATAGTGTAGGGTTATAGCATGGGGAGAGGTGGAGAAACGTTATAGAAGAGGTATTGGGGATAACTAGGGCTTTTATGGTAACAGAAAAACCAAACAAAAGAAACCCTAACCCTAGAATACTCTAATCAGCAAGAGAATGGGCATAAGGTAGAGTTAGGGCTTACCTGGTGAGTGTAAGGTGTTGAGTTGTTGAGGGTAAGGAGCTTTGTGTGTGATGCTTGGGGGGAAATCTCCTTCCTTCAATGTTGAATGAAACAATAAGGGTCAAGAGTGAGCACTTATTTATAATCCTTAGGCGAGTTTGGCTTGTTATCCTCATTTCCTAGGGATAACTAAGGAGATGATATCTCGAGGCCCTCAGGTTGCAGACATGGAGTATCGAGAGACAGACGATTGACAGGGTCCACATGCACAGACATATACCCACTTCACCATCACACATCCTGGATTCATCACGATGGCATTCACCACATCAACTTGCTTCCAAAAGACGATGGGTCTTGCTCCATGAGGTACAAGTCAGGTATTGTGGTAAGTGTCGCTTTGTTACTTGAGGCATTTGAGTATGTTGCATTTAAAGATGCTTTTGATTATAGAACGTTTTCTTGGAAGTTATGCTCTTTGCCTTGTTTCACCCTGGTGGTTGACATTGTGCCCTAGTAAGTGGTCACCCTTGGGAATGGGTTTGTTATTGGGAGGTCCCCTTGACGAGTCATCCATTTCTGATCATACTTACCACTTTTCACACTTCACCCCTTTTCGTCCCCTTATCTTTTGGTGTTTTTGGGTGTACTGAGCCAAGAAAGGATTGTACCTATTTCATGGGAAGAAGGGATTGAAGGCCCAGAGGGAATGTAGCTGAAAAAAGATAAAATCCGAATTAACCTTCCATATGCTCACCCAAAGAGGTCTTGAGAACGATGAAACATTTCTTTTGAAAAATCAAAGACTTGCAAGAAACATTTGCATATTATATAGATGACCCACTTGTTGAGGGATCTCCACAAGTGTGTTAAAACTTTTGATTTACCCCTATGGAACTTTGTGTACCTCTCACCTTAAGTGACACTGTGGTACTGCCCCCAATCTTTGTGTTACTCATTGGGAGTACCCAATTGTTCTAGACTTTGATTAATTAATGTCAATTAAATGGGCTTGGAAAAAAGGATGCATTGAAAATGAAGATGCAACACACCTTCTACAAAGGCACCCATAAAAGAGACAATACGAACCCTTGTATGTCATGAACCCCATGCCCAAAAGTCTTACCCCCCAACAAATTCATCTTCTCCACATGACTTAGAGAGGGTCCACCTAGGAAACACTCATTGACTTAAGGAATGATACACCCAATAGGTCACATTGCCAACCCTCCCATACCTAAACTTGGAAAATTGCATAGGGTCTTTGAACACTTGTTTAATTTGATAAGGTAGTTTTGATGCACAAGTTTAGGTGGCTCTTGTATTATATGTGATTTTACTTTCCATGACACATTTGACTTGAGATCCTTGGAGGGTGCACTTGTCTATCTTTGTGGGACCTTGTTTGATGGGGGCTTTGGAGGAACAAGCTCAACTTGGGCCTTCATTGGGGCTTGAATCCCACAGAGTGGATGCCGTGACCCACACCATGGGAGCAGCCAAAGCTTGGACGTTTCTTTTGGAGGTAAGGGAAGGCACCTTGGATGTGATACCTGCCCCATCTTAGCCCAACGTTTGGCCTCAAAAGGTAAAAATGTCACCTTGGGAGAGCTTGACATCACCCTTGGGATAGGGTTTTGATGATGATGGTGAAGTTCTATAATGATTTGGCATACTTTGATGGGGAGAATCCCTTGCATTATGGAGAGATATCCTTTGGAGGCTCCACGTTTTCTTCTCCAAGGTCAACGACTTGCTTAAAGTGCCAAAACGTCACCCTTTTAGGGTATGACGTCATGTTTCTAGGGTTTATTTATGTGTAAACTCAAAATTAAATTGTAAAGGGGAATGGGCCCCTTGTTTTTTGGTTTACCCTAACTAAATGTGGACAAATACTTTTTAGAGGTTTTGTATAAATAAGGATCAAATTCATTTCATGTTATCATAACTCTCTCATGTGAAAGGAGCTACTTGGTTGAAATTTTCGCCCCTCTTGGACAATTTACATATCTCTCTCTCTTATGTTATGGTTTATACTTGTCTAGTGGATAAAAGTGGTGCACTACCCTTCTTGGAGGCTTGTTTTTGCATGTTGATGATATTTTATTGGTAAACAAGGGTTTGTCTATCATTTCTCTTGAAATTGGTAAGAAAAATATGCATATTGTTAGTTCTTCTTTCTTGTTTCATGGTTGTTCTTGGATAGATCCTTGGAGGAATAAAATGGCTTATACCTTCCACCAAGTTATCATTGTTGTTGATTGGATAAGTTTATGCAAAGATTTCTTGGAGGAGTAAAAGGGCTTACACCCTCCTAGATTTACCTTGTTAGGGTTACTTGTTCAACGAAGTAAAAAGGCTTACACCCCTTGAGAAGTAGTAGACCTAACCTAATACAAGAAGACTCCATAACCCATTTTTGCAAGGCACTAATATAATTTTGCATTGGAGATATAAATTACTTGTATTGGTACACATGATTTTGAGAGATATTGAAATCGTTCAAGTTGGAAATTTATCTCGGTGTCTTAAGTTTGCTAAAGCCACTAAGGCGTCTTGATTGGCCTAGTGGTTTTCTTTTTATAATCAACTAAAAGCTACAACCATTAGGGATGCAACAAAACATATTCAATCTCTCATTTTAACATGCTTTTCAACCATGGAAATTACTTGTAAACTTGTACTTTTATTCTACTGCTCATTGTCTATATTTTTTACGGTTTACTTGTCATTTTTCGTGGTTGGAATTTGCTGCTATAGCAAATCTTTGCTACAGCCACTTGGTTGTTACAATAATTCTCTTAAAACACTATCTAATAGCCCTCTTTTACCATCAAAGTTTGTGCTTGAATATTGGAAAGTTATACACTGATTTAGTGCTTCATTGTCCAACAACTAATTGATCATTTTGATGGTTAAATTTGTAGTAACTAGTTATTATTCTTGCTGATATATATTCTTGTTTACTGCTGCAATATAGGACAACAAGCTTTTCTTTCTTGTCCACTTCATTTATGGGCTTGTATCTCGATTGTTTGTCTTAACGAATTATAAACAAGTGCTGCAATTTGAAAGATAACAACTTGGTTAATAAATGAAGCTTAAGGAGCGTGTTTAGAGTAAAGGGAAGAATTCATTGTGAAGATGCAAGTTGAATATTCTTCAAAGTCAAAAAATACAAGGGGCTCCATTTTCCTGGAAGGATTTTGCAAATAGATTACAGGAAAATGGAGGGTTGTAGTGCCTAGCACAACACATTCTAAATCCCTAAAGTGTTATCACTTTAGGATTTTATCCCTAGAATCATGATTGTGACCTAGGTGAAGTACGATTGTGACCTAGGTGAAGTACCTAAGAAGGGAGAAAAGGTTGTTACAGCCCAAAAGTGCTTGCACTCTAGCAATCCTTCTCCTCGAGGTTTAAACCCTAAGGCCCTAATGTGCTATCACCTTAGATTTTAAGCCCTACCTCTTAGTCTTTGCTAGCCTCATCTCCAAACTTATTGCATTTTTGTTGTAAAGAATCCATATCCCTCAAAGGAACTAATCTTTAAGCTCTCTCATGGTGAAAGTGATCAACAAACTCTCAATTTTCATTCTCTCAAGCTTCCTACTAACTTTGTTAACACTAGCTTAAGTTAATTTACTAATAAGCGTGTTGTTGTTGAAAAAGTTTGCTACAACCATACTAACTTACTTTAATTTGCTGCATATATTGCTCTAACAGTGGCCTAACATACCCAAAAAATGCATCTAACAATTGGACAATGTTCTATTGAGTTAATGCTAAGTTTTCATGGTACATTGTTGTAATTTTGAAGTGTATTTCTTGTTTCTGTTATAATTTATCTGTTGTTGTTGTACTACTATAATTTGTTGCAATTTCATAACAGCCATGGTGATCTTTGTTGTCTAGTGTCTTAAAGAGATGTTACTTGCATACTGGTACTTGGATATCATCATATATATGCTATAAGTGTTCTTGTTCCGAGAAGTTACTCAAACCATATTTTACCTCTTATTTCTCCTTGACCTAGACCTTGACTTAGGTGATCAAGAGAGGGGGCCGGAGGCTTGGCTAACAAACTTGCTACTTTGATCCCTTGAGGTCACCAGGGAATCCTCCACTGTGGTGGACCTCCTCCATCACTAAAACGAGGGGATTTATTAATAAGGTGACAGTGGTAGGATATCTTGTAGTTACGCAAGATTGTGTGATCTTGTGTTGGGATTTTCACAACTACAAATCCTTCTATAACAAGCCCCTTACGCAAGAAGTTGCAGAACATCATACATAGCACAACAAAATGTTGTACAAATGGTGACATGTGGTGGCAAGCTCCACATATAACCATGCACATAATTTGTGCATATTATGACATGTGGTAAGCTTTGCTAAGAAAAATAGGGTACAAAACTCCACAAACCACACAATATGATTCTACTCAAGTAATGATACATGGATATCTATGTGCTACCACATGTTGTGTAAGTTAAGTGTAGAAAAATTGCATGCACAATATTGAAACTGATGTCTACGAGCAACATTTGTAGTATCTAAGAAGACAAATGAACAAAATTGCCAACATAACTCTAACTGACATTCAATAAACTTGTTAAGTGATATTGTGTAAGAATGTGAAGGGATGTCACAAAAGAAAAGTATGAATTGAAAAGGGATATTGCACAAGATCCCTAAGATTGATGTGGAAAAATTCATATACCATAAGGAAAGAACTTAAAGAGGGATGTTGCAAAATACAAGATCATGAAGGATCAGATCTTGTCACTGGGAGGGGGGCGTGAATAAGTGACAGAATAATTTTATCAATTTTCTTTTGTTAATGCAAACAAAATTTTAACACAATATTTTATCATAGAACCCAATTGGGAAAACCAAAAACACTTTTCTATTAACTGCAAAATTTTGTTTTTACATGTTACATAAAAGGAAGATGTTCTTCCTTTTAGATCAGCACCAATTGATCAGGATGCACCCACACCCTTGTTCACCAGCACCAACTGGTAGGAGGCTTCGACCCCCTATTTAGTCAGCTACAACTGACAAGGAAGCACCAACTCCCATGTAGGTACCAACCTGCCCTTGCACCACCCAACCACCCTTATTTTTTGAATCTGGAAAACTTATGTATTAGGGTTTTCACTACATCTCTTTGCTTTTGTGATTCAATATCTTCTGATTTGGAATGCAGAGACACGTTCTTCTCACCACTCTTTCTCGTTTATATAATCTTCAAAACGATGTGAGTTATAACGCATTGTGTCCTTTCGTTTGGACCATCGCACCTCTTCATTTAACTTAACCATAATCACTGCAACTACTACAAAAATCGAGTTCTGTTGGGGCGCTTCCTTCAAACCATTACATATGGCTGACAACCCAAAACCACGGGCTTATCGACTTAAGCGATGTATAATCTTTTGCCTTTAATTCTCTTATTTCATATGACCACAGGTGATGACCAGGCGCTAGGCCAAGCGAGTGCTTGATCACATATCATAATCAACGGCTACGTTTTAATCTCCTGATTAGATGGACGATTCTCATTTACTTCAGGACTTCATGGGTTCGGATAATTGTTGCTCCATTTTCCTCCGGAATGATCACCTATTGAATAAGTCATAAAACTATGGATATCGCTTGTTGTCGGTTAACATTTCCACTTACACTATCCTTCCACTATATTGGATCAATGGTTGAGAATACTCTCGAAGTGTTCTTCGGATCGGATGACTCATGTCAACTTTGGGACTTCGACTTTCAGGACTTCGGGACATAGGTCATTGGTTGGTGATGAAACTCCTAAAGTAAAACTCTGGGAGTGACGTAACTTACTGACGTCACTTGTTGACATGGCACGGGTCGAGTGGCTTTCACGTGTCACTCAGATTCGTGATTTACACGTACTTGAAATGTCGATTTCATCTTAACAGTTGTCATTATCTGACTGTGCCACGTGTCCTCGCTGATGTGGTCTGCTGACGTAGATCTCCCGATGTGGCACACATTCTTCTCCTTGATCTAACAGTTAGAGTACTATCCGAAATGTATCTCAGATCGACGACTGAGAGTGACTTCGGAATTTCGGCCTTCAGGACTTCGGATAATTCGATCTCTTCACTTCTCAGTTCTCTCGAAGTGAGATTCCTCGAAGTGTAACCTCATTACAACTTATAACCCGAAATGAATGTTGTTCGTTGATCATGATCTTAGATCGACTGCTCGATCTATCTGTGATGCTTCTTTGCCTTGTTTTAAATCCAACGAATCTTATTCTTTGCTTATCCTATCCTTCCACTTTAAAGTGATCAAACAACTATCGGGAATTCGGGTATTCGAGATCTTAGTTCTTTTGTCTTGCTTATCCTATCCTTCCACTTAAAGTGATCCAACGGGTATCGGGAATTCGGGTATTCGAGATCTCAGTTCTTTTGCCTTGTTTATCCTATCCTTCCACTCAACTTGATCCATCGGTCGAGAATGGTCTCGAAGCAGATCAACGATGAAGGATGATTGTGGGTTCCTCAACTAGCACGACGTTTAAAACTATCGTCGAGTTCTGCAATGGAAATTGCTCATTGGTAGTGGAACTGATGGCAACTGTAGATCTATTGACGAGTGACCATCGGCGGTCGATGTGGATTCTGGAACCATAACTTGCGTGTGGTTTAGCCCGTTACCCAAACTCCGCAATTGAAGTTGTGAGATTGTTAGTGGATCGACCACAGTCATTGATCTTTGAATCTATAAGATCTAACAGTCCTGACTAATTGCAGGATTGGAAATAACACGTTGTTTAATTCTCCTTTCGCTCTCTGCAATCTGTCCCTGTCGTTGATCTGGTGCTTACGTATCCGACGATCACGACTTAATCTGATCGTTTGGTGGATCAATCATAGTCATTGATCTTTGAGTCGATGAGATCTGACGATCTAGACTAATTGCGGGATTGGAAATAACGTGTAGTTTAGTTCTCTCTTCGCGCTCCGCAATCAATCCCTGCCCTTGATCTAGATTGCATATTCGACGGTCACAAATTGATTTGATCGTTGACCAATCCTCCAACGGTCCTTAATCCCATGGTCACTCATATGACCGACATCCTTTACATGAGACGATCAACATTGTCAATTTCTTGATCGGACGGTTGTTGAGGCTTCTCACCTTTTCCTATGCATCGATTGACTTCTTAGTCTTTCCATCGATCCCGACGACATTTCTACAATGCGCTCTTCCTTTTGAGCTTTGATATTCATTCGCTCACCCTCCTGAGATTTAATCTCTGCATATCATCCTATTGTTTGACATCAATGACAACACATTAATGACACTATGTCCAACAATCTCCCCCTTTGTCATTGATGGAAACACACCAACTTCATACACAATCTCCCCATGTGATGATGCTTCACTCTTCTGAAGTTACTCTCCCCCTTTGACATCAATGGAAAATGGTTGTTTCCCCTATGGTAAAGCTATGTTTGTCTATATGCTTTTGGTCGGGATCTGAACTCGGGTAACTCCTCCTAACTTTGATTGTTGTCTCCCCATGAATTGGTGTCAGTTGATGCATTATTTTCTTGAGAGTTTAGATTGGAAGAGGGATTACTCCCAATCTTTGCCTGATATATTCAAATACATCTCTTCTTAAGGGTTCAGTGAAAATATCTGCCACATATTCTTGTGTTGGGACATATTCCGATTTAATGTTCTTATTTTCAGCCTGATCTCTTAGATAGTGGTATTTTATGGGAATGTGTTTTGATTTGGAGTGTTGGACAGGGTTCTTGGAGAAACTTATAGCGCTTGTATTATCACAGTAGATAGTAGTAGGTTCTTCAAATACCATTTTGATGTATTGTAAGGTTTGTTTCATCCATTCCACTTGTGTGCAACATTCTGCTGCTGCAATATACTCAGTTTCAGTGCTAGACATGGAAATTGAGAATTGTTTCTTGCTTATCCAGGCTACCAATGATTCTCCCAAAAAGAATGCTCCTCCACTTGTACTTTTTCTGTCATCTACACAACCTGCCCAATTTGCATCTAAATAGGTTTTTAAAGTGAATGAATCCTTGCTAGGGTACCACAAACTAAGATCTATGGTTCATTTCAAATACCTAAAGATTTTTTTCATAGCTTGAACATGGCTCTCTTTTGGTGTTGCTTGGAATCTAGCCACCATCCCAACAGCTTGCTTGACATCAGGTCTGGAAGTTGTTACATAGATTAAACTCGCAATCATTAATCTGTAGTGTTTTGGATCTACATCTTTGGACTCATCTTCCTTGCTTAGTTTGCATCCAACTGTCATAGGTGTACTAACAGGTTTGCAATCCTCTAACTAAAATTTCTTAAGCATATCTTTAACATACTTGGACTGGTGGATAAAGAATCCTCTATTGGACTGTATTATTTGTAATCCAAGAAAGAAATTCAGTTAACCAAGCAAGGACATTTCAAATTCTTGTTGCATCCTCCTAGAAAAGTCCTTACTCATATTTTCATCATCACTGCCAAATATAATATCATCAACATATACTTCCACAATAATCATGTTATTACCAACAATTTTACAATAAAGATTTTTATCTGTTGATCCTCTTTTGAGGCCTTGTTTTTGTAAATAAGAATCTAGCCTTGCATACCATGCTCTAGGTGCTTGTTTTAGCCCATAGAGTGTTTTCTTTAGTTTACAAACATAGTCTCCTTTGTTAGTTAATTGGAATCCTTCTGGTTGCTCAATATAGACTTCCTCTTCTAAGTTTCCATTGAGAAATGTTGACTTTACGTCCATTTGGTACACTTTAAATTTTCTGTAGCTGGAGAAAGCTAAGAACATCCTAATTGTCTGTAATCTGGCCACAGGTGCAAAGGTTTCTTCATAGTCTACTCTTTCAACCTGAGCATACCCTTTACATACCAATCTGGCTTTGCTCCTTATTACTTGCCCATTCTCATTCATTTTGTTTTTATACACCCATTTAGTTCCAATGACATTTTTATTTTTTGGTCTTGGAACTAGTTCCCAAGTTTGATTTTTTTCAATCTGGTCCAATTCTTCATTCATAGCATTGACCCAATTCTCATCTTTACATGCCTCTTTATTGAGTTGGGCTCAATATGTGACAAAAGTGTTATTTTTGTCTGATACAACAATTGTCTTTTTGTGTGCACTCCATTGCTCTTATTTCCAATAATCAGTTCTTCAGGATGATTCTTTTGAGTCAATCTTGAAGGTGTCTTTGTGTCTCTTCTTGGGGATTCTTCTCTTATCTCTTCTTCTTGAATATCTTATGTGTCTTCACTAGTATCCATATCATCCTCTTCCCTTTCTTCTTTATTCTCTTCTACTTCATTTGCTTGTGTACCAACTGAGTCATCTTCATCTTCATCTTCACTGTCAAGTATAGTCTATTGATGTTTGATCCTTATCGTTTTTAAATCATCCACCTTGACATCTGCACTCTCAACAATCTTATGTAATCAAATATTGTAGCATTTGTATGCTTTCTTGGTAGAAGCATATCCAAGAAAGATACCTTCATCAGATCTAGCATCAAATTTTATGAGATTCTCATAAAGCCTTTTGATGTAGCACTTACTTCCAAAGACCTTGAAGTATTTTATCGAAGGAGCTCTTCCAAACCATAGTTCATAAGGAGTCTTATCACTATTAATCCTGAGTTGACCTCTGTTCATTATGTATATTGATGTGCTTACAGCTTCCCTCCAATATCCATCAGATAATATTGCTTCATTGAGCATAGTCCTTGCAGCCTCCTAGACTGTTCTATTCCTTCTCTCAACAATCCCATTTTGCTAAGGTGTTCTAGCAGCAGAGAATTGTCGTTTTATTCCATGGGTTTCACAGAAGAGATCAAACTCTTTTGAGGTGAACTCACCACCATTATCTGATCTAAGACATTTGATTTTTGTCTATTTTTCATTTTCAACAAGGGTTTTAAAATATTTGAATTTGTTGAGTACTTCTGATTTTTCCTTGAAAAAACATACCCAACCCATTCTAGTAAAATCATCAATGAACATCATAAAGTAGGACTCTCCTTGCAAACTCTTGGTCCTTGTAGGTCCATAGAGGTCGGTGTGAACAAGCTCTAAAGGTTTTGAGGTTGAGTATTCTTTTGTTTTGAACCTTATTCTAGTTTGTTTCCCTAGTTGACAGTGTCTACACATAGGATTTGAGGGCTTTATGATCTTTGGCAAGTTTCTTACTACCCCAAGATTGTTGACTTTCACTAAATTGTCAAAGTTAATGTGCCCCAACCCTCTATGCCATAGCCAACTTTCATCTACTAAATTTATATGACACTCCTTATTATATTTTGTATTTAATATATATACATTTTCGAGAGTTCTAGGAGCAGTACCAACCAATTTTCCTGAGTCCTCTCTCCTAATCTCACATTTCTGGGAATCAAAGATGCAAAAGTGCCCCTGATCACATGTTTGGCTGACACTTAATAGGCTAGGTTTCAGTTTTTCAACAAAAAACACATCCTTGGCTTTGTATTTTCCCAAACTCATAGTGTCTTTCCCAAGTATGTTACCTGGAGCATTGTCACCAAATGTAACTTTACCCTTTTGTTTCTTTAAGTTCAAAAACTTGTTTTTGTTTCCTGTCATATGTTTTGAGCACCCACTGTCAACATACCATAGATCTTCTTTATCTTGATCTTTCAAGGCAATGAGACATTCCTCTTTTGATGTTTTTTCTTTCCAAAGCTTCTTTTTCTCTCTAATGGACTTTGTTTTTCTGAGACTTCCATTAATCTGCAACTACTGGCCTTATGTCCATAGTTATGACATCTGAAGCATTCTAAGTACCCTTCTTGTAGAGGTGCAAAGGAGTTGTAGTTTATGCTTTTAACTTGATTTACTGTTTGGTTATCTTTAAGATTATAGTTCTTAACCCTCAAATTTTTCCTTCTATATGCTCTACAATTCATAGTTTTGTGTCTGAAATTAGAGCATACAAAGCAATAACCAAAGAAAATATGAAAATACATGTTTTGATAAACCTTCTTTGGTGTTGTCTTATATTCCTTCTTGATGGGTGGAATTAGTCCTCTAGAGTTATGATCATTACTTGTCTTCTCTTCATCTTTCTTCTTGAATGTACTGAGGAGAGCAGCTGCATAAGATTTTGAGTTAACTTGGTTTTCTTCTTGAGAATAACCTATTCCATTTTTATTACTTGAATCCCTTTGTGTGGTAATAATCTTATCTAATATTTTAAAGCTATTTTCTTATCTAGTTTGAATGAGTTTTGCATCAAGTTATTTTCTTAGGTGAACTATTTTTTCCTCCATTCTTTCACAGGTTATTTGTTTTTCTTTAAGAGACTTTTCCAGAATTTCTTCCAGCCTATTTGCTTCTAGGATTTGGTTTTTCAGGTTGCTCATGAGTTTCTCCATCTCTTTTTCTTTTTGTTCATGTTTCTCCTTTTGTTCAACTACAAAAATTTTCAACTGTCTATATCTGGTTTTGTATTTTCTTAATTCATCCAAGGCACTGAGAAGTTATTCTTCCATATTAACCTCTGTTTCATCTTCTGACTCTTCCTCATGGTCAATTTCTTCTATCTCATTAGGTTCTTCAATACCTATAAAAAGGACTTCATCATCATCATTGTCACTAGACTTTGATGCACTGTTGTTTTCTTCTTTTGAGTAAAAAATATTTTTCCCTTTGTAAAAAAAATTCTTGTAGTTGGGTTTTTCCTTCTTCTTGTATTGTTTATTTTTATCCTCTTCATCTTTAGGGTCCTCCTTGGGATAGGGACACTTGGAAGCAAAATGGCCAACCTTGCCACAATTAAAACATTTGAAAGGTAGCTTGCCTTTGTACTTCCCCGATCCTTTCTGAAGTTTTTTAATAAAATTAGCTTCTTCTACATTAGATTCTTCATGATGGTTGGGTTGAGGTTTTTGCTTCTGATTTTTTGTTTTCTTGAGCACCTTGAATGTTGCCTCTCCTTTTGGAAGGTTCTCATTGTTGAAATAATGTAACTGCGAAGAACATTCTTATTATTATTTTATTATTGGATTAAATCCCCATTGTGGATTAATCATGTCATTATTATTATTATTATTATTGGATTAATCCCCATTGAGGATTAATCATGTCGGTAATTGTATAAGGACCAAATCCCCTTTTGCGGATTGGTCATCGGACAATTACAAAGTGCAGAATAAGAAGTCGGCCCCAGCAGTTATAATGGAAGACCCAGAATTAATTAAAGGTGGGTTTACCCACCCAAAGTGAGAGGTTGGCCCTGCCAGTTGTGACCTTTCACATGTGCCAGTCTGATATAAATAAGAGGCTAGCGCCTCACTTCAAACACGCAATTCACTTGCTCATTCTCTTATGAGGCAAGCTGCAATTACAAGTTGGAGAGAGGAGAAGAAGACTGGCGCATCTCTTGGGGAGGACTTTCTGTATTGGTTTGAGTTATCTCTTGAACATTGTATAAGCTATTTATGATAAGGAAGTTTTTGCTGGGTTTTCTTCCCCTAGAGGGTTTCCCAGGATAAATGTTGTGTCTCTTATGAATGTGTATTTCTCAGTGATCTTGTTCTTATTATGCTCTTATCTATTGAAATGCAAAGAACATTATAATGGCATAAACATTAACATGGTTTCAAAGCCAACCTGAAGAAAGCATTATTTGCAAGAGGAAAAACGTCACTGTTACCGTACCCAAAAATTAAGGTTTTGCAAAAGTGAATATTTTCAGCTCCCTAACCTCCTGCACCCTCCCCCAAGGATCAATTTGGCACCTAGAGCGCACCTTTTCAGTGGTTGGATCTCCCGGAAAGTGAAACCCTAGTTTCACAAAAGTACCAGAAGTACCAGAAAACTAGTACCAGAAGTAGCAGAGTACCAGAAGTACTAGAAGCACCAGTCTAGAAATCCGCAGATCAGATTTGACGGGGTAAAAGTTGGATTTTTGAAATTCCAACTACATCAGGCTACTCGCCTCAGCCTAGTGCATCTATCCCCTGGATCAAAATTTCAAAATTCGAAGTTTGAAAAATTAGGGTTTCCTCATAAAACCCTAAGTTGCAGTTGCAGTCTCAGAACCAGCTGCAATTGCAGTACCAGTTGCAGTTGCAGCCGTAGAACCAGTTGCAATCACTCTTGAAGTTTTTGGTAATGATTATCGTTGCTACCAGATGGAGCCACTACCTGCAAATGTTATATGAGGTATGTACTCACATATGGTTCGTGGTTAAACCCTAAAGAGTATTTGCAGGAGAAGGGATCTTTTTCCATAGATCCAGACGGATCTCAAGATCCAACACATTCAGAGGAATGATGCAACATAGGTGTGATTATTCTAATATGCATCTATTTGTTATGAAATTATCTTGATCAGTGTTGCATGTTGAAGCTATGATCAAATCATTAGAAGGATTAAAAGTTGATCATAGAGCTTATCCTCTAACCTAACCTTTTGTCAAGATAACATATTGTCTTAGTACAACAGACACGTTGAAGAAAGTACTCGTCACTTGAGTGAAGGAGACCTGGAAGAAAAGTAAGCACTCACTCTTGAGGACAAGTCTCCAGGTTTGATTAATCAAGATTCAAAGGTACACATGACAAGCTAATGACTTTAGTTGAGATAGCAATCGTCGTAAAGTATTATACTTGATAACATATGAGAATACTTNCACTAAGAGAGTGTTGACCTCATTTCGTATTGTATTCCTTACCTTTAATCTTTGCTAAATTATAAGTAATAAGCTCTAAAGGAGCTACTATGATGATTGTCCGTGTTATTGCTTTACATTATCAAGAAGGATATTATTCTTGCTTGTTGTTTTGTTGACCTTTCTCCAGGTCACATGAGGAAGCTATAGCGAAGGTTGCAGAAGGAAACGTGCTAAAGAAGAAATCATAAATGAAGCAATCATCAGTGGAGAACAAGAAGGTGGGTCACTCAGAAACTTCCATGACCCACGCTATTGAAGAATCCATGTGAAATCTAGAAGATTAGCTCACATCAACTACAAGGCGCTACCATACATATGAAAAGTTGTCACAGGTTTACCAGAACTCAAAGGTGACCATGAAGGCGTATGCGATGGATGTGCACAAAGGAAGAACGTCAAGAACCTGTTTCCGAAGAGGGACAGCAAGGCAGAAGGAGTCCTAGAACTGATTCATTCAGATGTATGTGGCCCAATGCCATCATCCTCCAATAATGGGTATGTATACTATGTATCATTCATTAATGATTATTCTCGTAAAAGACCTGGATATATTTCTTAAAATCTAAAGATGAAGTATTCAACAAATTCAAGGAATTCAAAGCCTTGATAGAGAATCTTTCCGAAAGAAAGATTAAGATACTTAGGTCAGATAATGGAGGAGAATATACCTCGAAGGAGTTCGTAAACTTCTGCAAAGATGTTGGGATCAAGAGGGAACTAACTACTCCCTATAATCCCCAACAAAATGATGTTGTTGAAAGGAAGAACAGAACGATTATGGAAGTTGTGAAGACCATGATTCACGATCAAGATCTTCCTATGTGCTTATGGGCAGAAGCAGCTATGGAAGTTGTTTATGTGCAAAACAGACTATCCCATAGTACACTTGGGTTTAAGACCCCAGAAGAGATGTTCACCGGAAAGAAGCCAGAGGTAAGCCATCTCAAAATATTTGGTTGTCCAATGTTTATCCATATACCGAAAGAGAAAAGAAACAAGTTGGAGCCCTCCGGAAAGAAGGGAATATTTGTGGGATATTGTGAGGTATCCAAGGCCTTCAAAATCTACATACCTGGTCACTGCCATATTGATATCAGCAGGGACGTGACCTTTGATGAAGAAGTTGCACTTGAGAAATCGAGAAGATGTCATCTTGAAGAGGTATATGAAGAGGAACTTGTAAATCCCAGGACGACAGAATCTGTGAGGGAAGTTCCTAGAACTACAGAACCTGTAAGGGAAGTCATAGCTTCCCCTGATGAGGAGACTCCTGAAGATCATGATATAACAGAAGTTCAAGAACCTCCTCAAATGATCTTCTCCCATAAAAGAAAGCATGCTTGGGCAAGAGAGCTTATTCAAGATGGAGAGAAGTATGGTGTTCCAGAAGGAACCACAAGACAGGTGAAGAGACCAAAGCCATTCTCCAGTTACACGGCTTTGATGTGCAATCTACTTG
>ML814194.1:103512-126942 GCA_009831015.1 Picea engelmannii | reverse complement strand
TAAAATCAATTATATGTAATGTTTTGTTTTAAAATTAAGATTTAATTTACTATTTGGATAAGAAAACAACATAAAATGCTTAAGAAAATAACATACCAACCATGAACAAAATTAATTCTGTTCTATTTCTATCATATTTAATTCAGATTTAATTCGGTTAATTCTATCATTTTTCATAAAATGACAACAAATCCAACAAAGATCAGAAACACACATCAGTTTAGATATGTATTACTCTTAGTTATAACAACATATCAAACACACATCATAGAACATGAACAAATCTTCTTGTATGAGTCATAACCCTATATTATGTTGAGATCATATAGACGTGTAGAGTAGATTATCATAAGTTGAATGTAAATGATGTTGTTGTATTTGTATTAGTACTGAGTTAGAACCAATCCCATAAATATGAAAAAGGTATAAGAAGTGCATACATGTAACATATGAGCACAACCAATATAGGTCTTATTCATATCCTATACTAGGAGTAGGACCCTAATCAATAAGAATGCAACATCAGTGTCATTATGAACGAATATGATGGAATTACTTCTAAGCAAAGAATGTAGTGTAATTCAGTTTGTTCATAAGGCTTGTTGTGGTCTCATATCATATTAGCTCATTACTTCATCATGACAACCCTATACAGTTAGTTGGTATGATTACAACAGGTTTGATTCATGGTTTTGTACACTTCCTTTATCCCTATTGTTTCCATGATTGTAATTTTTAACTAAAAATTTAAACTAGCAATACTATTAGCAGAAAAGTGAAGTTTTTGTCAACGTTGTACTTGTTTTGCTCCTATTGCAGCAACTACTATAGACATATTTGTGTATTTCAAGCTTTTTGTTAGGTCTGTTAAATATTGTGATATGTACTAGGTCCTTTATGGTGACGTTTCTTTACAGTTGTTGTCAGAGTCTAATTTTGTTCAGTTTGGGCACCATTCAAGGTAGTGGTGGCCCTGTAGTAGTCATGCTTAGCCCTTGGTCTCATTTTTTATAGTTAGAATAGTTAGTCTATGTCCTACCCTAAAGTTTATAGTCTCTTAAGGCCTCTGTCTATATTCTGCAACTGTCTATTTTCTTAGCGGTTGTATGGATTTCCTATGGAATTGGGCCTTTGTTACTGGTTGTAGATCTACTTATCCTGTTGCTTGAGGTACTACATGGACATGGCCGAATATGGCCTTGTCCATGTACATTGACATGCCCAAATTCGAGCATGTCCCTATACATGGACAGGGCCATATTCGTCCCTGTCCATGGACAAGGACATGCTCGAATTCGGGCCTGTCCCTATACATGGACGGGGCCGAATAAGACCCTGTCAACATTCTAAACTCAATTTTTTAACTAAAAATTTTAATTTTCTAAAAATAAACATTTAAACATATTTGAAATTCGACCCTGTTTAAAAATTTAAAATTCGGCCCTGTTTAAACATATTTGAAACATGTTTAAAAATTTAAATTTTAAACATATTCAAACATATTTAAACATAAGGGACAGAGCCATATTTGGCCCTGTCCATGTACAAGTACAGGCCCGAATTCAGGCCTATCATTGTACATGGACAGGGTCGAATAAGGCCCTATCAACAATCGAAATTAACTTCTAAATTATAAAATTTAAATAGAAATTTAAAATTGAAGCCCGAAATAGAAATTTAAAATTTAAATTCTAAAATTCCAAAATAAATTCTAACTTCTACATGGACAGGGCCAAATAAGGCCTTGTCAACATTGTAACAAAATTTCTAAACTCAAATTTTGAACTAAAAATATAAATTTTCTAAAAATTTAAACATATTTGAAATTCGGCTTTGTTTAAAAATTTAAAATTCGGCCCTATTTAAAAGTTTAAAATTTAAACATATTTAAACATAATGGATAGGGCCATATTCGTCCCTATCCATGTACAGGTACAGGCCTATCACTATACATGGACAGGGACGAATAAGTCCCTGTCAACAATCTAAAAAAATATTTAAAATCCTAATTTAAAACTCTAAATTCTAAGCTATAATTCTAATCTAAACATACCTGGAAGAACGCCCGTTGCTCCAATGTCCACAACACCGCCCGATCACTGCCAACTTCCACCGCCCATCCGCCCGCAGCAAACGCTCTCCGCACAACAAACACCAACAACAACCAAACGCTCTTCGCAAACGCCAACAACAAACGCTCTCCACCGAACAACAACAAACGCAAACAGCAAACACTCTCCGAAAAACAACAACAAACAAACAAACGTTCTATGCACACCTCGCACAACAAACGCTCTCTGCACACCTCACACAACAAACACCATACACCTCGCACAACAAACGCTCTCGCAAAAACTATTGCAGGAGCTATGTGCGGGTAATATATAAACATTTTTTTGGTCGAACTAATCTTTCGGCCGAAATAATCTTTCGACCGAAAAGTTCTTTCATCTGAAAGATATTTCGAACGAAACATTGTTTCAGCTGAAATATCTTTTGGCCAAAAAGATGTTACCGGATGAAAAATATCCGTCCGGCTAAAATTGTACACGAAAATCGAGGGCATCGTCAGGGTGTCGTTTGATTTGACGTTCAAAGGTTTAACCGAAAAAATAGTACTTTCGGCCGAAAAAAAATTAGTCCAGCCGAAAAAATGTTTTTCGGAATTTTGGAGACTTGATTGTCAGGAAAGTGACCCACCTTCATGAATTCACCCTGCTGAGAAATATATGAAATGAAACTTCATCAACATCCTCAAGAGACCTTGAAGAATATATGGGACTAATGTAATAAAAAATGCGTACATACATTTTCTTTCCTTTTGTATATCAACTAGCTATAAACATTATGTCCCCTCTCAAACTCTTAGAATTAAAAGATAGATAAACAACTATATGATGTCATTAAAATACCCTTATATATAGATTATCAGTGACAAAACTGACAAATTTTACACAGAGCCATCACAATATAAAGACACAATGTATATATATTTGATAGAACCATACTATCTATATATAATGAAGGATGATTACAATTGAATATGATTATGCCTTTATATAATACTTGAAGAGATGGATCATTTAATACCATAGTTTTGACCCCTAGAATGTATAGATTAGAGTATGTGCAAATTGTAAATGTGTGGTTATAGAGATGAGGGTTGAGCTATGTGAGCTTAAATAAATGACATGTGTATAAATGATGCAAATATGTTTGTATGGATTTCTAGTGCAAATCTCAAGGCCAAGTCTTGACTATTGAATGGCTAGGCATGTAACTGTTGTAAATATATTTATATGGACCATTCGATAAGCTTGTCATGGTGAACTCAAGATCTTTAAATATGAATGTTGGATTATAATATAAAATGGTCCAAGATAGTTGTGGAGAGCACAATATGGGCTATGATTCCATTGGGGGGGGAGAGAAGGGACTTACCCGAAATTAGTCTTCTATTTCCAAGTATCAACCTAAGAGCTCATTGCTTTTCCATCATCTAGTTATTTAAAGTTCATTCACCACTCTTGACTTAGAAGCCAGTTATTAAATGCATGTGGTGGTTGGTGAAGAATGTGTACCTCCCATAGTTATGAAGGCATGGGGTTGGGTCCAATCTACATGAGATAACCTATAAACAATCCTTTGTCGTGGAATTTTTTTCCCCTCATTTCTCATGAAAACCATTATTTCCATTGGGGAGATCAATTCTTTCTCATGTTCATGTTTTTGCACTCCACTTACTACATTCTCCATGGCTACTCAAAAACCAAATTATCATTGTTAAAGAAGATATTCAAACCTTGGGTAAGATATGGAGAGGTTGTAGATGAGCATAGTGGTTGGAGAAGTTAGGTATTCTTCACCCACTGGACTATTGAGTAAAGAAAGGGAATATTTTCATTGTGTTGTGTAGCCACAATAGAGGAGAGTGTCATGGTTGTTTGATGGTTGGATGAGAGGCTTAAAGTGCTATGTAGTGAGTTGATTGGTTGAACCATGAGAACAATTGGGTTGGGTTGAGTGATCTAGAAGCATATAGTGTGTCTTCTTCACATTAGTGGCCTGATAGCTGAACTTGTGGGTCATATCTTCATTGGATGCCTACAGTTGGGTGGAAAATTTATTGTATATAACCAGTTCCTTGGATAATATTTGTATTAAGATAAGCATTATATCTCTATATGTAAACGTACAATTGAATTCTATTTATGTTATGAAACTATGTGTGTTTTGTATGTTGTGTCTAAATAAAATTTACTAATCCATGAATGTTCATTTACATTGCATTCATGGTCGAAATCTATAAAAGGGGATTTGATAGATTGGTATCAGAGATCAACTTAAAGCACTAAGATACTATGGGAAATTAATGTAAACTAATTAATGGAAGGCATGATCCTTAAGAATAACAAAAAAACGTATTTAATAAAGAGGAGTTAAATGTGATTTTGAGCCTAATTTTGACCTGCAAATCCACCAAAAATATCATTTGTATCATGTCCCCTAGTTTCCCTCACCTTGTGCTTCCAACGAACTCTCATATGCCTCAATTGGACCTGTATAACTCCATGTATGGATATGGGAATATGAGAACTCTATGGTCATTGGATCCCTACTCATTCAATCTTAGTTGTCAAATTGGGTTTCATTACATTTATCCCAGATGCATTAGGGAAGCCAAAGATCCATCATTCATATATCAAAATGATTTTTCCTTGTATTGTGTGATAGAAAGGAATCATATGTCTTCACCTAATTTCTTGAGTCACTTTTAGACCTAAGTGCTACCTCACCATCCAAAGACATCTACCACGAGTTTCATCTCTTTATCATGGTGCATGACCACAATGTAGAGCATGAAGGGTAGTGGAGCGAAAGTTAGGATGGGAGGTTGGAAGATCCTCGTGGCATGAAGCATACGGTGATAGCATATGGCATGGAGATATGGTGTCCAATGTGAAACATGCAACATGAAGGTATGGTGTGTGAAGGGTGGTGGAGTGAAAGCTAGGATGGGAGGTTTGAAGATCCTCGTGGAATGCAACATACAGTGATAGCATATGGCATGGAGATATGGTGTCCAATGTGAAACATGCAACATGAAGGTATGGTGTGTGGAGGGTGGTGGAGTGAAATCTATGATGGGAGGTTTGAACATCCTCGTGGCATGCAACATCGACAATAGCATGTGGCACTAAGATATGGTGTGCAATGTGCAACATGTTGCATGAAGGTATGGTATGTGAAGAATTGAAGCATGTGACTTGGATATATGGTGTGTGGCATGCAACATTGGAGAGGGTTGGTGAATTCTTGGGGATCCACACTTCACATGGAATGAAGGTGTGTAGTGTGGGGTTAAAGGAATTCAATGCAAGGAATGAGGTGTGGAGAGTTCAAAGGATTGGTGAATATTTGTTTTTCTACACATTGCATGGCATGGAGGCATGTGGTGAAAAGGTAGTAATGCAATGAAAAGTAGAATACCACGAGGAGAAGAAAAGGGAGCTCTACCTTCTACATTCATGTATATGAATAAGTCCCAAGAAAAAGGACTTTGGTCCAAGATGTAAGAAGAGGATAAACCTAAGTTTTATAAAGAAGGAAGAATAATCGAAGTAGGGCATCCAAGTTAGAAGAAAACACATAAAAATCAATGGGGTTCAATGCCATGTTGGGTGAAACAATAGGGCCCCCTTCACTCCTACAACATCCCTCAAGAATTCATAAATGCCCCATGAAAATTTTCCTTAGGTTAAAAATTGCTAATGTGGATGGATTTCATGAATGAGTTGCATTTGATTATGATAGGAAGATTCAAAACAACATAATAGAATTGTTACAATGATGATTTCGTTGGTTTCTCTAATAGAATTGTTTTTGTGCACAATTCTTGTAGTTCAATCTGTGTATTAAATGCTACATTAGATTTGCAAGGAATAACAAGTAGTTATTTTTTGAATCTCATAACTGCTTTAGCTCTAACATTAGAATTGAGCAAATTTATAGTCATTGGAAAGCTCTTTCGGAAGGAAAGAGAATGAAGGTTCAAATATTAAAGAGAAGCTTATATTTTCCCAAAATAATTAAAATAACAAATCCTTAGTCTCGGTTGGACAAAGAAATTGTCATCTTGGAGGATGCAAAAAACCCTTATGATTTTGAAGCAAATGTCATGGATGAAAATTTTCAAGTTAGAAATATAGAGACGGTCTAATGGGCATATAAATTAGTAGACTCCTCCATCTATTGTAGAGACTACGAGGATATTGAGGGTTTAAATTCAAAGCTACAAAATAGACAATGAAATACTAATCAAATCTCAAGAAGAGAAATACCAATTAAATGTTGCCATGATTCAAAGTTTGGCAAACATACAAAGGCAAATGCATCATGGAAATTTTTTTGATAATATTGGCACAGGTAGGAATAGCTCAAGAAGTTTCTCTCAAAGGAGGTTACATAGTACATGAATAACCTCTTGAGATGGAGAATATAGGCCATATTTGTCAAAATATTTTGTTAGTGAGTTCCATATATCTAAATACTCCTTAAACAACCTAGAATCTTCTCCCAGTGACCATAGGATAAAGAGGCCTCTAGGAGATAACTTACAAGGAGAATTTTGAAAGGAAAATCCACTTACATTTTATAGTGAAGTTTAGTCTAGACAAGAATTTGAGGCTTGTCTTCTTGGGATAAGAAAATATTTCCAAGTTCATGACTATTCTGGAAATATGAAGGCTATAGTTTCCATATTCAAGTTGAGTGGAAAAGCTTATATTTGGTGGGATCACCTCTGACAAGTTAATAATATTAATGAAAGGAATATTGTATGCAAGCAATTCAAGAAATACTCTCAACAAAAATACCTCTTAGATTGTTATTGTGAAGGTAAAGTGTGATAATTCCATGATTTGAAATTGGGGTAAATGACCATGGATCAATATGTAAACAAATTCATATAATTTCTAATGTATGTCAAATATAACTTAGATGAGAAGGTAAAAATTCAATGTTAAGTGGTGTTAGCACATGAAATGTATTGGGGTCATTTCCACCTTGTTTTTTTTTTTGTTTTTTTTTAGTTTTCTTTCTAAGACATTCTCCAAATAATTCATGTTTGTACAAGAGGAAACTTATTTTTCTCTTGGTCCTTGTTAGGTCTTTATCATTATTTAAGTCTTTGAAAGATCTTGTGTCAAGACTTAAGGTTAGTCATTTATGACATAGCAAGGGCTCACTGAGTTACTTTCAAAATATTTTGAATAATATTAAAAGGTCATGAGTGGGTTTTAGTCTTGTATAGAGTTTTCATCATTTAAGTAAATAAATGTCATTAGGTTAGGTATTTTAAAGGTCTCCAGGTCACTTCGTGTTATGTACAAAGTTCTTTTCATAATTACAAATGAGTCTGTGTCATGCAGTGTATCATTATAACATTCCCTGCAAAAAATCCTAGCATTTGCAGCGCCAAACTGTCAATTGTCAAATCGTTGCAGAATCGTATTATCTCCATAATGGTATGAAATCATGGGTTTTAAGCGTTGGAGTCAGTGTTGTCCCCATGGAAAATTCATGTAGTTATGATTCAGTTTTTTAAAGTCGTGTTAAGTTATTTCAATTTTTTTAATTATCAAAACCTGGTTCATTGCGAAATTGGTTGTTCGTTGCCAAAACTTTGTTCTTTGCCAAAACCCTAGATGTTGCTAAAACATTGTCTATTGCAGAAGTCTGCCATTATCACTTTTCCTTTACCAATACATATGGAGCCTGAGAAGCAGAAGAAGAATACCAATAATGGAGGATAGATAGTGAGGTTTGAACCCCAGGGTTTGCAGCTACTGAATTCAGACCCTTATTTTAGGAAGTCATTTCAAAAGTTGGTTGTTTTATTTTTTGTGAAAAGTTGAATGGAGGAAATATGGAGGTAGCCAAATATTTATCCTTTCATTTTGATGGAGTTAAAACAAGGATTGGGCCATTGGAGTTTCAGGTTACAAAGAAAACTATTGCAGCAGCCACAAAAATTCCCATGCAAGGTGAGAAGTGGTTCAAAGGGATGGCTCTAGACTCTTCAGTTTGCAATGACTATTTCAAGCCATAGTATCAAAACCACAATTTGCCAGCTGGATTACCAAGGAACCATATCTTGGAGCATCGTAACAAATTGTTGCATGTGATTCAAAGATATTTTACCTGTGAAGGGCGTTTCAACATGGTCTACATGTATCACATCAAACTTCTCATGCACTTCAGTGGTAAGAAATATCTCAATTTTCCATTCTATATTTATAGAATCTTGGGTAAGATGTCTGATAAGGTCCAACTAAAATACAAGCAAGTTGAACACAATATTTTTCATTTTGTCCTTATTAAACTTTTAGTTCTTGAGGAATTAAGAAATCCAAATGGAGACTAGGATTCCTTCTTGTCTTCAGCAGGGTTTAGTGAAGAAAACATTAGTACTCCTCAATATAAAAGGAAAATCCCTTCTTCAAGTGAAAATACAACAAAGGCAGCCTCAAGTAGATCAAAAGGGAAAAGAGAGAATGGTGAAGAATCATTGGATCAGGGTGTGAAAAAAACTGATGATATTGCAGAAGCTTATGACAACAAAAGAAGATGAAAGGAAAGAAACTTGACTTCACTCCTGCAACATCAGAAATGGTGAAACCTAGAAGACCCGTGACTAGGTCAGCAGCTAAGAATTCATCTTTTGTGGATGAAGGTGTAGCTAAGGTACATGTTCATGAAGTTGAAAAGAATATTGAAGATCAACCACAATCAAAAGAAAGCGATTTAAGAGTTAATATGCTCAGGAAGCAGCAGAAGGAAGCACAAGCCCTGATTGTTAAATTAGGGGAGAAGAATAGACAAATGAAGACCAGAATAGCAGAGCACGTGGACTCTTGTGAGGAATCCCTTGACAAGAGTAAGAATATGGTTAGAAGGTCCCTACCCCTACACAAGCAAGTCAATAACCTGTATAGATAGAACATGGTTCTACAGTCAAAGAATGGGTCATTGAAAGAAAGAATGTATAAGAAAACTGAAGAAGTTGCAAAGAAGAACCTTGACCTGTTGGCACAAGAAACATTTGAGTAACCCAGACATTCATAAACAACATTCAAGGAAGGTCTCATTTTTTAGGACTTCTCAAGTCTTGGGATTGACAAGTAAGGTGAAACCCTAAAAGTTTTGTTTCTTGTATAATATGATTTTGATGGCCTACTTATAGTTATGGTTGACAGTGAGTTTCAAACCAAATTTGAGATTAAGAGAACGAAGAAATCCATTATACATGTTGCACACAGCGAAAGCAAGCTTAAAAATTGAAAACATCCATAAAAAAAAGATTTTGCAGTGAGTTTTTACCAGAACGTTGTGAAAGTGCTAGAAATAGAGATTTCGTAGTGAATATCCACAAGTTAGTTGAAAAACTACACAGTCGACTTGGAATCATGTTCATTCAGTTGCGAGCTAGGAAAACCCTCCTCCGAAGCTTCAGGTGGATGAGAGGGACAAGTGTTCCATCATCAGATCATGTAGCATGATGCATTTTATATGCATTAATTATCTTAGACAATATCCTAGAAATTAGGAGTTAGTGATGTTTGATGTTGTAACTTCTTACAACGAACTCATAGGATGAAGAGAATCCTATGTCACTGATTGATATCGAATTCCTAAGAGGTAGAGTTAAGGATAGGCTATATATTCAAGAATGTTCAATGATAGAAGGGTTTGAATGGTAGACTGAGGCTGGAACTTTTATCTTTACTTGAAAAACTTCAAACTCTAGGTAATTTGGATTTTGAGGATTCTATATGCAATTAAAGATCAGCTTGTGTTTTTTCTTGTTTCTTTCTCAGTGTCTTCTTGTTCTAATGGCATGTTGTTTATAAAGGATTTATTTACAGTTATCATCATCATTTCTTTACAGTAAATGATTTGTTGTGGGATATGTGAGGGTTTCCATTGGAGTAATCTTATCTCTGAGTTAGAAGGTTTCTGATTTAAGAGAGTTCTTCATGAGTTTGTCAATTTAACTGGATGTGAGAGTTGGCTTATTCATTTCATGTATCTTCATACATCTTTCTTATGTTCATGATTATATGTGTATGATGATTGGAGGTTTTTTTATCCCTCTTTTCTGGAACATGGTCTCTGCTAGTTTGATTTATTTAAAGTGAGTCTCAAAACTTATCAGTCAGACCTATTGTTGAGTTTAAAATCTATTCATTTACTCTTGATATTCTAATGGGTACTAGGCGTATCCTTATAGCAATCTAAGGGTGACTCCTGGTGCTTATATTTTCCCAAAATAATTAAAAGAACAAATCCTTAGTCTCGGTTGGACAAAGAAATTTTCATCTTAGAGGATGCACAAAACCCTTATGATTTTGAAGCAAATGCCATGGATGAAAATTTGCAAGCTAAAAATATAGAGATAGTCTAATGGGCATAGAAATCAGTAGACTCCTCCATATATTGTAGATACTATGAGGATCTTGAGGGTGTAAATTCAAAGCTACAAAATAGGCAATGAAAGACAAATCAAAGCTCGGGAAGCAAAATACCAATTAAATGTAGTCGTGATTCAAAGTTTGGAAAACATACAAAGGCAAATGCATCATGGAAAAAATTTCAATAATATTGGCATGGGTAGGAGTATCTCAAGAAGTTTCTCTCACAGGAGGTTACATAGTACATGAATAACCTCTTAATATGGAGCATATAGGCCGTCTTTGTCAGAATATGTTGTTGGTGAGTTACATATATCTAAATACTCCTTAAACAACCTAGAATCTTCTCCCAGTGACCATAGGATAAAGAGGCCTCTAGGAGTTAACTTACAAGGAGAATTTTGAAAGGAAAAACCACCTACATTTGATAGTGAAGTTAATTCTAGACAAGAAGCTGAGGCTTGGCTTCTTGGGATAAGAAAATATTTCCAAGTTCATGACTATTCTATAAATATGAAGGCTATAGTTGCCATATTCAAGTTGAGTGGAAAAACTTATATTTGGTGGGATCACCTCTGACAAGTTAATAATATTATGAAAGGAATATTTTAAGGAATCAATTCAAGAAATACTCTCAACAAAAATACCTCTTAGATTGTTATTATGAAGGTAAAGTGTGATAATTCCATGATTTTAAATTGGGGTAAATGACCATGGATGAATAAGTAAATAAATTCTTATAATTTCTAAGGTATGTCAAATATTTCTTAGATGAGAAGGTAAAAATTCAATGTTAAGTGGACTACCTCAATCCTATAGGGATAGAATTGAATTTGATGAGTCTTGAACACTTGAAGAGGCAATTGGAAAGGCTATGTTTTTTCATGAATGGAACAAAGGTAAGCCATATTTCCAAAATACATGGAAGGATAAGAAAAGAGAGAAACTTGACCAAAGGAAGAAAGGGTTCAAACATCCTCACTTTAGAAACCAACCAATGACCTTATAGAAAAATCATCCAACCCAAAGTAGGACTAAGCTAGCTAAGTCTTTGAGAAAGGGGCCCAATAAACCTATTCAATGTTGGGGATGTGGAGAAGATCACTTGTAAAAGAATTGTCCTCTTTAGAAGGACAACACCAAGAATGCTCACAACATCTAGGAGGCCACTACTGTGAATGATATGGCACAAATAATTCCTCATATTCATACTTCATTAGAAGACCATTAGGAAAATCAATAAACAACTATGGTTGAAGTTGAAGGTAAGATTGCTAATAAATCCATTTCCATTTTAATTAATTTAGGATCCATTCACAATTATGTTACTCTTAAGGTTGTTGAAACTTGTTCCTTTAATAAGTGTGCAATGATAGTAAGTCATGGCTAGTATAGCTAGCCATTAGAACCAAGAGAAAGGTTGGTGAAATCGTGGAGAGTTGTCCATTAAAGCTTAATTGACTCTTTTCACTAGAAAATTTGATTTTTCCACTTGGTTTCTAAGATGTCCTCATTCGTATGGACTGGTTAGAAGCACATCAAGTTAAACTTGATTTCTACAACAAGAATTTCAATTGCATTGAGGAGGATGGAAACTCAAGGACAGTGAGAGGAATTCCAAAGGAAATTTCTATTAGGAAGATTTTGTCCTTGTATTTCAAAAAATGTTTTAGAAAATGATGTGAATTGTATGTATCCCACATATTAGAATCATTAGAAGACAAAGGTGTAATGGATATTATCGTGTATTGCAAGAGTTCAACAATGTATTTCCAAATGAAGTGTGAATACTTCCTCTAGACAGGGACAATGATTTCTCAATTGACCTTATACCTAGCGCTACACCTATGTCCAAGATACTTTATTGGATGAGTACCATAATTATTGGAGATAAAAAAGTAACTACAAGAGTTGCAAGAAAAAGGATACATTCAGCCAAGTGTGTCACCATGGGGAGAACCTATATTATTTGTGAAGAAGGATGGAACTCTTTAGTTGTGTGTTGATTATAAACAAATAAATAAATTCATAATGATGAACAAGTACCCATTGCCTCGAATTGGTTACTTATTTGATCAAATGAGAGGAGCAAAAGTATTCTCAAATATTATTTCATATCTATATATCATCAAGCCAAAATTAAGGAATAAGACATGCATAAGAAATATTTCAAAACAAGGTGTGGCCATTATGAATTTGTGATGGTGCCATTATGTCTCACAAATGCACCAGCTACATTCATATGTCTCATGAATAGTGTTTTTAGTAAGTACTTGGACAAGTTTGTACCTTTCTTTTTGGATGATATATTAACATATTATGAGATGAAGAAGTGCATGAGAATCACTTGAGGATGGTTTTGCAAGTGTTAAGAGAGAATAAGTTGTATGTAAAACTAAGAAAGTGTGATTTTTATATGAAACAAATTCATTATTTAGGTCACATTGTTTTAGAAGAAAGAATATCTATGGATTCTGAAAATATTGAGGCCATAATGAGTTGGCCCATTCCAAGGAATGTAATAGATGAGAGATCCTTCATGGGTCTTGTTGGTTATTATCAAAGATTTATTAAGGGATTTTCCAAAATTGAATACCCAATTACTTATTTGCAAAAGAAAGGGACGAAATTTGAATGGTCCAAGAATGTGGGGAAAACTTTCAACTGCTTAAACAACTTCTTACAAGTGCCCCCAATTCTAAAAATTGTAGATCGGAGAAAAGGTTTTATCAAGTGCATTGATCGATGCATTGAAGGAGTTGGTGGATTTCTCATGCAAGGTAATTATGTAGTATGTTGTGATTCATAGAAGTTGAAATAAAATGAGAAAAACTGTGTTACTTGTGACTTGGAACTTGTTGCAATTATGCGTGCTTTAAAAATATTGGGGAACTGCTTAATGGAAAGAGATTTGAGCTTAGAATTGATCATAACAACTTGAAGTATTTATTTGACCAACCAAACTAAAACACTATGAAATCTAGATGGATGGAATTTATTTGTGAGTTTGATTTTGAGATCAAGCACATCAAAGGAAAAGAAAACAAAGTTGTTGATGCACTTAATATAAAGATGCATATAGCAATTGTTATCATTTGCAAATTAGATTTTAAGAAGAGAGTTATTGATTCTCGTGTTGAAGATGAACATCGGGAAAGATTAACTACAACAAGAAAAATTAGAAAACATGTATGAAGGCTATCAGTTTAATGATGATGGGTTTATTATTTATAAAAATAGAATCTATATTCCAAACTATTTAGAGTTGAGAAAATTATCTTGGATAAAATACATAAGATGTCATATTATATCCATCTAGGATATCAAAGAATAATTTCTACAACAAGAAAGCAATATATTTTCCCTGGGATGAAGAAATACGGTATCGAATACATTGTCATATGTATGGAATGTCAACAAGTTAAGGCCAAGCACAAACACCCATGAACTTTTTTGCAACCTTTGCCACTTATTGAATGGAAATGGGAAGTGATAACCATGGGTTTTATTATAAGTTTTCCAAGGACGGTGAGGAAATATGACTTTATAATGGTTGTAGTGGATAAATTAACTAAGAAAGCTCATTGTATTCCTATTATATCTACTTAAAATGATAGTAACATTGCAAAATTATTCATGAGTGAGATCTTCATATTGCATTAGGTACATAATACAATTGTGTTTGATAGGGATATAAATTTTACTTCTAATTTTTTAAAGAATATTTTTTAAGACTTGGGTACCAAGATAAATTTTAGTATTTCCTACCATCCACAAATAGATGAAAGGACTAAAAGAGTGAATCAAGTAAATGAAGACATGATTTGCATATATGTGATACGTCCAAGTGGGAAGATTATTTTCACCTGGTGGAGATTGCATTTAACAATGGGGATTGGATGTCATAAAAATGATTTTTTTTTAGGATTTATATGGTAGAATATGAAATACCCCAATGATCCAGGATAATCCAGTGAATAAAGTTGTAAGTGGGTCGAGAATGCTCAAGGAAATGGAGAAAGAAGTTGCTAGAATCATAGAGAATTTGAAGGTAGCACAAGACAAGAAGAAAAGTTATGTAGATAATAATAGGGTGCACAAAGAATTTAGTATTGGGGAGCACGCCTTCATTAGAGTGAAGCCAAGTAAGATCTCCTTGAATATTAGAATTCTTCTAAGATAGCACCTAGATATTGTGAGCCATTTCAATTTGTTGCTAGGATAGAGTCAATTTCATATAGACTTGCATTGCCTGTTGACATTAGAGCTCACAATGGTTGCCATACTTCTTTACTTAAGAAATATGTAGACAATCCCTACCATGTGATTCATTGGAGGGCGAGAGTTCCAAGTAAATACATTGGGCATCCTCGACAAGAAATCAACATTTATTTGGAACTTATATGTCTAGTAGGTAAAGGTGAAATAGAAGCACTTTGGTCCCAATGAAGCTACATGGGAGCTAGAGGATTCCATGAAGGAGGCATACCCTTTTTTGTTCTGATATTGAGCTACATCAAGGTTGTGTTTTCTAAGGGGGAAGTGTAATACCTTTTTCTATTATTTGATAATAATAACATCCAAATATAAGGATTCGAACCATTCAACATTAATAACAACAACACTAGAAAACTTATTCAATTTCTATTTTTTTATAGTGAAATTAACCCACATGTGGGATACAATCGTTTAATAATTCACTGAAATGTAAATACCAACAATATGAATATAATAGAAATCATTTGAACAGAAAAATTTAGATGTGTCTCAGACAAAAGAATGATTCATGAATTAACCATTAATGCTACCACTAACCAACATGATTATAGGCATCCAATATGGAAAGATCTAGCAATACAATTTATCAATTTACATGAATTTAAATAACGACATGTACCAAGAATCAAGAGAAATATTGGAGGAACACTTGGAAGTAGCAAGTTGAAATTTGATTTACGGAAAATTATGAAGAAAAATAAGAAGAAAACAACCATAAACCAACTTCCACTAGTAACAACCAACAAACATCAGCAAAGATGGGAAACAAATTTGGGAACAAACTCTCCTCACAACAAACCCCTCAATTAGAGATTGAGATCCCATGAGACATCAACCATTAAGGCTATACTAACTAACACTCAATAACCCCCCCGACTACCAATCTTGTATATCCATATAAACATAAATCTCTTTAGATGCAAGGTGAAAAACAACTCAAGAAAATGGAACCCCCTTTAATGCTCCTACATACTCCATATAACCCTACATTTAGGCACAAATTTAAAAATAAAGTTTTTTTTTTGGCATGCACATTTCCACGCGTCATTCTCATGCAACTAGTTTATTTTTTATATTTTCATTAATCTTCTTTCAATGTGCACGCACACATACTTGTTTCTCATACAAGGCACTATTTAATATGCATAATCATCCCAAAATATGTGCCTAAATATACTAGTACTACTATGTGGGTGAGGGAGTTACTTGTGTGGCCATCATGAGTAAATATATCACCTGCATTACTAAGAAAGCATAATGCCTTTATATTACTACATGGTTTTATTATACATCAAAAATTCCTAATATGCAAGAATCACATATAATAACATATCAAATCAAATCAATCACATGTGTTTATTTCCCCCCTTGTGCACCTTCACCCATAATCATACCATCATCATTGCCTCTATATCATCCCCCAATCCTTTAGATGGTCCTTATCACCATGGCATAGACCCTTTGCTACAACTAGTATAAGAGTCACCCATCATGGTTTGACTACAACTGACATCGAAAGTCCACATCATAGATCTAGGGGAGTGTGAGCACTACTACATCCATCTTCCCGAATTTCAACATCAAACTCTATGAACTTTCAGCTTATATTGAGCTCTATGGAACTAGGCCTCATCTAGAGGGTACCATGAAACTGTTAAGGGAATCTCGAAAGGTTGGCCTAAAATTCCTCCATAACTACAACCTCCATTTTTCATGTTGTGTTCTCCATTTGTTTCGATTTCATGACTACTTTTATGATGTTGTATATATTTCATGTGTGCATGTATTTTATTTAGGAGACATTTTAGAACTACAAAAGATACATAGGTCACTACAACTCATTATCAAATTGCCCAGTTGACACAGAACCCCAAGTGTATAATCATCATTCTCATATACATCCATCTTGGCCTACCATAAGCTTTGGACAAGTCCAAATTGATAATCATTACATCCCCAGGTATTGAAATTCGATCATCACAACTCCATAGGTGAATATAACTACATCCCTCTTCTCAAAATTTTGATATTAGTGGAGGTAAAGGAAACACTAGTGTAACATTAGTGATTGATTTTGTCCCAATCACATAAAGTGTTGCTTATGTAGATAACTTTCCTTCATGGTTATGGTCTCCCACTATATATTTAATGAACCAACCCTCTAATACCATGAATGTAACAACCCCGGTTTTAATCCCCATAAATCATAATTTAATTGTGATAATGTGATTTAGGTTGGTGAGTCGATATGTCTCGAGTCATAGAGCCTACATTGATCAATATGGCCTAGGTAAAAACTATGTATTTTGTAAAAATAATAATTGTTGGATGTGACACGAGAGGGACAATAACGATGGGGGGCTATGATTCCACAAGAGAGGGGGGTCCAAGGGAAAACCCATGTCATTTTTCTAAGTTAATGTATCATTACCATCTAATCCTCCCTTTGACTTATTAGACACTCAATCATTGAATTCATGTTAGAAGTTGTGTGAGGGAGTCAATTCACTTAGTTATGACAGCATGGGTTGAGTACAAGAAAGCATGGGGAAAGTGTGAGAGTTGAGTAATCCTTTTGGGGAAGAGTGAGAGCCAAGCAAGCATGGGAGAAAAAGGAAATTCGAGTAGGAAGAGATGAGATTTTTTTCTTGTTGGTTTTGGAGAGAAAGAGAGGGTTTGGGTGCTAATAAGAGCACCAACCATGTTAGCCATATAAATATATCTTGTTGGCTTGATTTTTATCCTAGAAGGAAGGTTGTATTCCTGTAATGAAGGAAATATTCCTATAAGGGATATTTCATGTTGAGGAAATGGATCAAGATCCTAGAGAGGGTTGTTGTGAGCACTCCTGGAACAACTGGTAGTTCCTAGAATCCCCAACTAAGATATTTATTGACCAATCAAGTGCACTAGAGCCTTGGAGGGAAGTGAGAAGGCCCGAGGGACTGTGTGGTAGAGAAGGGGGATCCCATTCCTTGGGTTGTGAAGATTGTGGAGAAAGAGGCAGCTGGTGGATTGGAAAAAAAATTGGAGTCATAAACCTAGGTTTTTGGGATGCTAAATGTGGAGAGTGGACAACCAAGAGGGCCAGAACTCCTTGTGGACTCATAGCCTCAACTCGAGGGTGGATTCCTATTGAAAGAAAATGAACAAAAAGCCTATGGTTGGGAGGAACTTCCTTCGTACACAGTCAGTTGGTTATTTTATAAACATATAAGTTTTTGGTTATGTTTATTATGTTAATTCCATTGTTTGTATATGTTTAATGTGGATGTTGTTGAGTATGTGTAAATAGTATCCATTCATGGTTTTGTATATGTTGTTGGATGCATGTTAAATTATGGGCATGTTGCCCCTTAGTTTATTTTATATGTGTGGGGATTTTGGGTTTAAATCCATTTCTACCAGGAGAATATTTTACAGTTACTATCAGAGTAAATTTTGTGTTTTGTTGGTAAATGGTACATTAAAATTTGGTATCAGATCTTTTGGTTCAACATTGAACCTGTATGGGCCAAAGACCAGTGTGAATTGTGTAAATTTGTTGTCATAGAGTTTCATCTATGACAGATTTCGGGAAACTTGTGAAAATGAAGTGAAATCCCCAAATTTATAAGAAAATTAAGTTCGAACATGCACTCATAATGGTTGAGGAGATGGTCAATGGCGTCAATCTGCAAGTTGCAGAGTTAAATTTAGCTTGGAAGGTTGAATTTTTTATTTTAATGGTGATTGAGGAGTTAGTAAAATCAACGGCCCAAATTGCATTCGACTTGGAGATCAATGACCAAGATTCATTTTTGGATTAGTCAAAATTTTCAAGTTCACTGAAGAAAACTTTGGAAAAAATTATTAAATTTTCGAAAAATTAAAATTTTGGGGGTTTTTGAAAAAAATTGTACATATGATGACATGGACTGACAAGGTCCGTGGTGGCATAAGGAAAGGGTCATATATTATATTTTAATGAATCAACAGTCGGGATTGCATTTGATTTTGAGATTGACGACCGAGATTCATCATAGATGTGGTAAAAACTTTCTAAGTTTTTGGAGTTCAGCGAATTTCGACGAGATATGAACAAAACTTGATTTTCCGATGAAGGAAATCATCGATCGTCAATGGAGCGATCTGATTTTAGTGAAATCTAACATAGTACATATCTTTTTGAAAATCACTAATGAATAAAATCATCGATCATCAACGAAACGATCAGAGTTGGGAAAAATATTATAAAGAAGTGACTTTTTTTTTAAAATGCCAATTAATAAAATCGTCAATCGTCAATGGATTGATTAGAGTTCAAGGAAATCTTACAAAGTTAGTTCGTTGAAGGAAAACGTCAATTTTTGTTGGAATTTTTGAAGTTTAGAAAAGTTTGTAGATGTTGGGGAATCGACGGTCTATATCGCATTTTATTTGGCGATCAATGGTTGATATTCATCCACGGGCTTGGTGAAGTTGAGCAGATCGATGACCAATATTACATTTGATTTTGAATTTGATAGCCCAGATTCATCTTAGTTTTGGTCAAAAACTTCTAAGTTTTAGAGTTTGGCGGAATTTTATGAAGTAGTGACATTTTTTAAATCTGGCGATGAAGAATATCGTCAATCACCGATGTGAAATAATTCATCGATCATCAATGTGAAGGAATTTGTCGATCGTCGATGGAGTTTTTTTTTGTAGATCTTAACCTTGTACAATTATTTACTACAAACAAATTCGTAATAAAAAACAGAAAATATACAATGGCACACACACATTACACAGATATTCTTACCCTGGAAACCCAAACCAAGAAAACCAACTACCTATTTAGAGTCGCACATCTAATCGTCTATTCATCACATCTCCATTGTTTACAATACGATACAATATATAAGACCCCATGGCATCCAAAACCCCTAATCCATTGACCCGGATTAGTCAAAAACCCTAATTCCTTAACCGAAATTAGAAAACCATTGGCGAAAACCATGTGCCAAAAAACCGCCAAAAAAAGGACGCAAAAAACACCAAATAAAAAACATTCAAGGACCCTTCCCTGAACCCCCGCACAAGGGGGCTCGAAGCCCCCTGTGACCCCCCGGGTAGGGGAGGGATAGCACCCCCCCCCACCCCTTCGTGCACCTGGTTCAATGCAAACACTAGATCTAGTCGTGCAAAGAATATAACACATACCCAACATTTCGAGGTTAGGCGAAATCTTATAAAGAAGTGAGAATTTTGTAGATCGTTGATGGAAAAAATAAGTTGATAGTCAATGGAGGGAAAGGAGGAGCATGACATGGTTGAATCAGTGGATGATAGGTGGACATAGAATCCATGTTCCATGCCACGTCATCCAGGTTGCCACATCAGCAAAATAATAGTTTTTATATAAAAAAAACAAGTATACATCCAAACACTTGTTTTGGTCGTAAAAGGGGTAGTTTAAATAAGATTCAAATGCAATTTAAGGGGTATTTCTGAAGTGATTATGTCTACTAAAGTTCCAGTGAGGGCCACTGGCTAATTATGCTTCCATTTTTCAAAAAATGCAAATTAGTGACTTTTGAATATCTGGGTCGTGCTCAATAACCAAGGCCCAAATAATGGTAAAAAAATTATAGTTAGCTCAAAAAGTAGGAATGAAGATACCCATTTTGTATTATGTCTAAATTCAGAAATCGTTTGTGTAGAGATGTCCAAACAAGGAAAAATCCACTATTCCTGGGCACTTTTTGGGGATTTCTGAAATCTTCGGAGGAGGAAAAGGGACCCCGGATCTCCAATCTAGAGAAATTTATTTAGTCGACATTTTATCTATTCGTTAATCCGAAAAAAAATTGTCTTGAGGCAATTTTTCTCAGTTTATCTCTGGTTGGGAGATAGTCAGTTTTGGCTAAAAATTTTGAGTGTTCGGGAAATGTAAAAGTGCAAAGTCATCAATTCCATATTTGTACAAAATTTGATTGAAGCATCTGTTTCCAAATATGGAAGTTGTTGTGTGTTCACAATCATGAATCCTATCTACACCCAATATAAAAAAATTATTGGTTCTCTCTATATTTTCTTCTACAAGGGGCAGAAGTTAGCCTATGAGATTTATAGTACTAGTGAAACAGGTGCAAAAAGGGTGAAATTATTGATTTTTGGAGGACCATAACTTTTAGCTTTGAAATAATAAAAAGACATGAGTATAGCCATTAGAAAGGGAATCCATGGGAAAACATGATGGAAGGTTCAATTTCTCCCATGAAGCATTTATTTGTGTTATAAAGCTGTGGTAAAAGGGACAAATTGACTCTGTGAACTAGGTCATTGCTCAATGTGAAAGTTTTCCAAATAATGTTAACTTTGGAAAAGAATTTTTAGATGCTAGAGGTACATGACAAAGGTGATTCTTGGGTCAAGAATACTTCAGATACTCATGATAGTGCATATGCAGAGGTAAATAGGCACATTTGGAGTGTAACATCCTAGTAATGGAAAGGGGTTGAGTTTTAATAATAGGGAATTATTCATGAGCAAGGGAACACTCAAGAAGAGAGTGTTGTATCAAGGTATTATTAACGAGGAGATTGTATGCCATGAATAAATACTATGTGGTTATATTACAAATTATAATTTTTAGGTCCAATGGACAAGGAAGCAAGGAAGAGCTTGTAGAGTTAGCTAAGACAATAAAGAACTTGCAAAGGGAAGTGCAGAGCTACTGAGTAGGTAATGAAAAATTGATATAGGGATCTGAAAGAGCATAGCTAAATTAATATTTAGCTGCTACAAATTTTGAATGAATTGCAATAATATATTAACAAGGATTCTCGCATAAAACATGAAACCAACAGGTGAAGAATGTCGTTAATAAGGCATAGAAGGGTAAGGTAAGACTCCATAGTATTAAGGGTAGAGATGTGTTGATAAATGCAAAGCTTTCTACAAAAGAGAACAAGGAACTCAGTAGGTGATATGTGACTCGTGTGATGGGTGAGTTATATCTATGTGCAAGTATAGGCATGCCTAGAAAAGAATTGATAGCTATGAACTAGCTACTTTTGTCTAAAGGTACTCAAAACAAGAAAGTCAATTATGCTATCAAAGTGCATAGTGGAAGCGGGGTACATATACAAAGAATTCAAGAGATAGGATAATAAAGGTTATTCATTGAAATTTCCCATGGAGAAATATAACATCCCATTGGGAGAAAATTGGTCTTGATTGTACAAGAGATGGCTTCACAGGAAATTACTCAAAGAAGTGAAGAAAAGTGTTCACAAAAATGTGAAATCCAATGGACAACCAAGGATAATGGAAATGGATGTCATAATGTTGATGGTTAAGCTGGTTGGAAAATACTACAACGTTAGAAGATGGAATGATATGAATCACATCATTCCAATGTGATGGAAGGTTCCAACAAGGTAAGAATGGAACATGTTTGTCTAATTGGTTGGTTGTTGGCATTAGGTCTTTTAAAATTGGTTTCAAAGGTAGTGGCCAATAAGTCATAATTGGTTGGAAATGCATAATGGTTGAGTGGAAATTGGCTAGAAAAGGTTCATATCAGGGAATGACAATAGTGCATAGATGAGAATAATGGCAATGCACGAGGATGAAAGGATATTGAAGGATTCAAGGATAGCTACATGGAGCGCAATAAGAGGAAACAGATATGCACAAGAGTGCATAATGGAAGTGATGCATGATGCATACAATGAAGCTTTAATGTGTATGCATTAGTAGGCATGTTGACAATGAATGCTTGGTGCATATAGAAGTGTATTAGTGCATATGGACATGCTTGGGCATGCATATGGACATGCTTGGGCATACATACGGCATGCTTATAGACTAAGAGTAGTTTGTTTTTATATATGTGATAATGATGTTATTATAATTGAATATGACTAATGAATGTAGCCATGAACAATGTTTATAGCATGGTTGAAGATGTTGATGGTGTTGTCGATGCATATGACATCCATTTGTATGAAGATAAATGAGGACGGTAAGTGTTAGTACTCCAATTCACTCCTCCATGACCATTTTCGAACCTTCAACAAATTGCATGAAACTTCACTAGGTTCTCCATTGTTCATTTCTTTTGTGTCGGATCTGTCAAAGTTGCTTATTTTTGTGTCAAATCTGCTATACATTGTCTCTTCAAATTGCACAAAAATGATTAAGCTTCAAATCTCATTTACGTCAAATTCGCCAACTAGTTGTTCTCTACGTCAACTTCTTCAAATTTCCCATATGCAGTCATTCAACTTGGTTTCATGAGTTAGTTAAGCTCCAAGATAAATCAAGAACAATCTCACTTTGTCTATTTGCCCCATGATATTCTAAGTCTAAAGTTTAAATTCTGAAAAAATTATTATTATTATTAAGTCTAAAGTTTAAGTTCTGAAAAATTAATTCTTATTATTAAACCATTCTTTTGGTTTGTTTTAATAATTGTATTTTAAATTAAAAAGAACTTTGACATTTTTATCTTTTAAAAATGGGTTTGTTACAAGTCTATCTTATAGAATTCCAAGGTAAAAGCCCCTTAAGTTAAAAAGTATGTGAACCACCATATGTTAAGCTCAAGTCTTAAAGTATATGCATAGAAAGTACGCCATGGATATATGGAGTCTATTTCTTATCCCAAATCATAAACGCCTAAAATCGAAGCCCAGTCATTAAAAAGACT
>ML814194.1:88892-99598 GCA_009831015.1 Picea engelmannii | reverse complement strand
ATTTGCTTCAAAATCATAAGGGTTTTGTGCATCCTCTAAGATGAAAATTTCTTTGTCCAACCGAGACTAAGGATTTGTTCTTTTAATTATTTTGGGAAAATATAAGCACCAGGAGTCACCCTTAGATTGCTATAAGGATACGCTTAGTACCCATTAGAATATCAAGAGTAAATGAATAGATTTTAAACTCAACAGTAGGTCTGATTGATAAGTTTTGAGACTCACTTTAAATAAATCAAACTAACAGAGGCCATGTTCCAGAAAAGAGGGATAAAACAACCTCCAATCATCATACACATATAATCATGAACATAAGAAAGATGTATGAAGATACATGAAATGAATAAGCCAACTCTCACATCCCGTTAAATTGACATACTCATGAAGAACTCTCTTAAATCATAAACCTTCTAACTCAGAGATAAGATTACTCCAATGGAAACCCTCACATATCCCACAACAAATCATTTACTGTAAAGAAATGATGATGATAACTGTAAATAAATCCTTTATAAACAACATGCCATTAGAACAAGAAGACACTGATAAAGAAACAAGAAAAAACACAAGCTGATCTTTAATTGCATATAGAATCCTCAAAATCCAGATTACCTAGAGTTCGAAGTTTTTCAAGTAAAGATAAAAGTTCCAGCCTTAGTCTACCATTCAAACCCTTCTATCATTGAACATTCTTGAATATATAGCCTATCCTTAACTCTACCTCTTAGGAATTTGATATCAATCAGTTACATAGGATTCTCTTCATCCTAGGAGTTCGTTACAAAAAGTTACAACATCAAACATCACTAACTCCTAATTTCTAGGATATTGTCTAAGATAATTAATGCATATAAAATGCATCATGCTACATGATCTGATGATGAAACACTTGTCCCTCTCATCCACCTAAAGCTTCAGAGGAGGGTTTTCCTAGCTCGCAACTGAATGAACATGATTCCAAGTCGACTGTGTAGTTTTGCAACGAACCTGTGGATATTCGCTGTGAAATCTCTATTTCTAGCACTTTCACAATGTTCTGGTAAAAACTCACTGCAAAATCTTTTTTTATGGATGTTTTCAATTTTTAAGATTGCTTTTGCTGTGTGCAACATGTATAATGGATTTCTTCAATCTCTTAATCACAAATTTGGTTTGAAACTCACTGTCAACCATAACTATAAGTAGGCCATCAAAATCATATTATACAAGAAACAAAACTTTTAGGGTTTCACCTTACTTGTCAATCCCAAGACTTGAGCAGTCCTAAAAAATGAGACCTTCCTTGAATGTTGATTATGAATGTCTGGGTTACTCAAATGTTTCTTGTGCCAACAGGTCAAGGTTCTTCTTTGCAACTTCTTCAGTTTTCTTATACATTCTTTCTTTCAATGACCCATTCTTTGACTGTAGAAACCTGTTCTATCTGTACAGGTTATTGACTTGCTTGTGTAGGGGTAGGGACCTTCTAACCATATTCTTACTCTTTTCAAGGGATTCCTCACAAGAGTCCATGTGCTATGCTATTTTGGTCTTCATTTGTCTATTCTCCTCCCCTAATTTAACAATCAGGGCTTGTGCTTCCTTCTGCTGCTTCCTGAGCATCTTAACTCTTAAATCGCTTTCTTTTGATTGTGGTTGATCTTCAATATTCTTTTCAACTTCATGAACATGTACCTTAGCTACACCTTCATCCATAAAAGATGACTTCTTAGTTGCTGACCTAGTCATGGGTCTTCTAGGTTTCACCATTTCTGATGTTGCAGGAGTGAAGTCAAGTTTCTTTCCTTTCATCTTACTTCTTTTGTTGTCATAAGATTCTGCAATATCATCAGTTTTTTTTCACACCCTAATCCAATGATTCTTCGCCATTCTCTCTTTTCCCTTTTGATCTACTTGAGGCTACCTTTGCTGTATTTTCACTTGAAGAAGGGATTTTCCTTTTATATTGAGGAGTACTAATGTTTTCTTCACTAAACCCTGCTGAAGACAAGAAGGAATCCCAATCTCCATTTGGATTTCTTAATTCCTCAAGAAATAAAAGTTTAATAAGGACAAAATGAAAAATATTGTGTTCAACTTGCTTGTATTTTAGTTGGACCTTATCAGACATCTTACCCAAAATTCTATAAATATAGAATGGAAAATTAAGAGATTTCTTACCACTAAAGTGCATGAGAAGTATGATGTGATACATGTAGACCATGTTGAAACGCCCTTCACAGGTAAAATATCTTTGAATCACACGCAACAATTTTTTACGATGCTCCAAGATATGGTTCCTTGGTAATCCAGTTGGCAAATTCTGGTTTTGATACTATGGCTTGAAATAGTCATTGAAAAATGAAGAGTCTAGAGCCATCCCTTTGAACCACTTCTCACCTTGCATGGGAATTTTTGTGGCTGCTGCAATAGTTTTCTTTGTAACCTGAAACTCCAATGGCCCAATCCTTGTTTTAACTCCATCAAAATGAAAGGAGAAATATTTGGCTACCTCCATATGATCTCCATGCAACTTTTCACAAAAAATAAAACAACCAGCCTTTTGAAATGACTCCCTAAAAGAAGGGTCTGAATTCAGTAGCTGCAAACCCTGGGGTTCAAACCTCACTATCTATCCTCCATTATTGGTATTCTTCTTCTGCTTCTCAGGCTCCATATGTATTGGTAAAGGCAAAGTGATAATGGCAGACTTCTACAATAGACAATGTTTTAGCAACATCTAGGGTTTTGGCAAAGAAAAAAGTTTTGGCAACGAGCAACCAATTTCGCAACGAACCAGGTTTTGATAATTAAAAAAAAATGAAATAACTTAACACGACTTTAAAAAACCGAATCATAACTACATGAATTTTCCATGGGGACAACACTGACTCCAACGCTTAAAACCCATGATTTCATACCATTATGGAGATAATACGAGTCTACAACGATTTGACAATTGACAGTTTGGCGCTGTAAAATGCTAGGATTGTTTGCAGGGAATGTTATAATGATACACTACATGACACAGACTCATTTGTAAGTATGAAAATAACTTTGTACATAACACGAAGTGACCTGCAGACCTTTAAAATACCTAACCTAATGACATTTATTTACTTAAATGATGAAAACTCTATACAAGACTAAAACCCACTCATGACCTTTTAATATTATTCAAAATATTTTGAAAGTAACTCAGTGAGCCCTTTCTATGTCATAAATGACTAACCTTAAGTCTTGACACAAGATCTTTCAAAGACTTAAATAATGACAAATACCTAACAAGGACCAAGAGAAAAATAAGTTTCCTCTTGTACAAACATGAATTATTTGGAGAATGTCTTAGAAAGAAAACTAAACTAAAAAAAAACAAAAAAAAAACAAGGTGGAAATGACCCCAATACATTTCATGTGCTAACCACTTAACATTGAATTTTTACCTTCTCATCTAAGTTATATTTGACATACATTAGAAATTATATGAATTTATTTACATATTGATCCATGGTCATTTACCCCAATTTCAAATCATGGAATTATCACACTTTACCTTCATAATAACAATCTAAGAGGTATTTTTGTTGAGAGTATTTCTTGAATTGCTTGCATACAATATTCCTTTCATTAATATTATTAACTTGTCAGAGGTGATCCCACCAAATATAAGCTTTTCCACTCAACTTGAATATGGAAACTATAGCCTTCATATTTCCAGAATAGTCATGAACTTGGAAATATTTTCTTATCCCAAGAAGCCAAGCCTCAACTTCTTGTCTAGATTAAACTTCACTATCAAATGTAAGTGGCTTTTCCTTTCAAAATTCTCCTTGTAAGTTATCTCCTAGAGGCCTCTTTATCCTATGGTCACTGGGAGAAGATTCTAGGTTGTTTAAGGAGTATTTAGATATATGTAACTCACCAACAACATATTCTGACAAAGATGGTCTATATGCTCCATATTAAGAGGTTATTCATGTACTATGTAACCTCCTGTGAGAGAAACTTCTTGAGATATTCCTACCCGTGCCAATATTATTGAAATTTTTTCCATGATGCATTTGCCTTTGTATGTTTTCCAAACTTTGAATCACGGCTACATTTAATTGGTATTTTGCTTCCTGAGCTTTGATTTGTCTTTCATTGCCTATTTTGTAGCTTTGAATTTACACCCTCAAGATCCTCATAGTATCTACAATATATGGAGGAGTCTACTGATTTCTATGCCCATTAGACTATCTCTATATTTTTAGCTTGCAATTTTTCATCCATGGCATTTGCTTCAAAATCATAAGGGTTTTGTGCATCCTCTAAGATGAAAATTTCTTTGTCCAACCGAGACTAAGGATTTGTTCTTTTAATTATTTTGGGAAAATATAAGCTTCTGTTTAATATTTGAACCTTCATTCTCTTCCCTTCTGAAATAGCTTTCCAATGACTATAAATTTTCTCAATTCTAATGTTAGAGCTAAAGCAGTTATGAGATTCAAAAAATAACTACTTGTTATTCCTTGCAACTCTAATGTAGCATTTAATACACAACTTGAACTACAAGAATTGTGCACAAAAACAATTCTATTAGAGAAACCAACGAAATCATTATTGTAACAATTCTATTATGTTGTTTTGAATCTTCCTATCATAATCAAATGCAACTCATTCATGAAATCCATCCACATTAGAAATTTTTAACCTAAGGAAAATTTTCATGGGGTATTTATGAATTCTTGAGGGATGTTGTAGGAGTGAAGGGGGCCCTATTGTTTCACCCAACATGGCATTGGACCCCATTGATTTTTATGTGTTTTCTTCTAACTTGGGTGCCCTACTTCGATTATTGTTCCTTCTTTATCAAACTTAGGTTTATCCTCTTCTTACATCTTGGACCAAAGTCCTTTGTCTTGGGACTTATTCATATACATGAATGTAGAAGGTAGAGCTCCCTTTTCTTCTCCTCGTGGTATTCTGGTTTTCATTGCATTACTACCTTTTCACCACATGCCTCCATGCCATGCAATGTGTAGAAAAACAAATCTTCACCAATCCTTTGAAATCTCCACACCTCATTCCTTGCATTGAATTCCTTTAACCCTACACTACACACCTTCGTGCCATGTGAAGTGTGGATCCCCAATAATTCACCAACCCTCTCTAATGTTGCATGCCACACACCATATCTCCAAGTCACATGCTTCAATTCTTCACATACCATACCTTCATGCAGCATGTTGCACATTGCACACCATATCTTAGTGCCACATGCTATTGCCGATGTTGCATGCCATGAGGATGTTCAAAGCTCCCATCCTAGCTTTCACTCCACCACCCTCCACACACCATACCTTCATGTTGCATGTTTCACATTGGACACCATATCTCCATGCCATATGCTATCACCGTATGTTGCATGCCACGAGGATCTTCAAACCTCCCATCCTAGCTTTCACTCCACCACCCTTCACACACCATACCTTCATGTTGCATGTTTCACATTGGACACCATATCTCCATGCCATATGCTATCACCATATGCTGCATGCCATGAGGATCTTCCAACCTCCCATCCTAACTTTCGCTCCACTACCCTTCATGCTCTACATTGTGGTCTTGCACCATGATAAAGATATGAAACTTGTGGTAGATGTCTTTGGATGGTGAGGTAGCACTTAGGTCTAAAAGTGACTCAAGAAATTAGGTGAAGACATATGATTCCTTTCTATCACACAATACAAGGAAAAATCATTTTGATATATGAATGATGGATCTTTGGCTTCCCTAATGCATCTGGGATAAATGTAATGAAACCCAATTTGACAACTAAGATTGAATGAGTAGGGATCCAATGACCATAGAGTTCTCATATTCCCATATCCATACATGGAGTTATACAGGTCCAATTGAGGCATATGAGAGTTCGTTGGAAGCACAAGGTGAGGGAAACTAGGGGACATGATACAAATGATATTTTTGGTGGATTTGCAGGTCAAAATTAGGCTCAAAATCACATTTAACTCCTCTTTATTAAATACGTTTTTTTGTTATTCTTAAGGATCATGCCTTCCATTAATTAGTTTACATTAATTTCCCATAGTATCTTAGTGCTTTAAGTTGATCTCTGATACCAATCTATCAAATCCCCTTTTATAGATTTCGACCATGAATGCAATGTAAATGAACATTCATGGATTAGTAAATTTTATTTAGACACAACATACAAAACACACATAGTTTCATAACATAAATAGAATTCAATTGTACGTTTACATATAGAGATATAATGCTTATCTTAATACAAATATTATCCAAGGAACTGGTTATATACAATAAATTTTCCACCCAACTGTAGGCATCCAATGAAGATATGACCCACAAGTTCAGCTATCAGGCCACTAATGTGAAGAAGACACACTATATGCTTCTAGATCACTCAACCCAACCCAATTGTTCTCATGGTTCAACCAATCAACTCACTACATAGCACTTTAAGCCTCTCATCCAACCATCAAACAACCATGACACTCTCCTCTATTGTGGCTACACAACACAATGAAAATATTCCCTTTCTTTACTCAATAGTCCAGTGGGTGAAGAATACCTAACTTCTCCAACCACTATGCTCATCTACAACCTCTCCATATCTTACCCAAGGTTTGAATATCTTCTTTAACAATGATAATTTGGTTTTTGAGTAGCCATGGAGAATGTAGTAAGTGGAGTGCAAAAACATGAACATGAGAAAGAATTGATCTCCCCAATGGAAATAATGGTTTTCATGAGAAATGAGGGGAAAAAAATTCCACGACAAAGGATTGTTTATAGGTTATCTCATGTAGATTGGACCCAACCCCATGCCTTCATAACTATGGGAGGTACACATTCTTCACCAACCACCACATGCATTTAATAACTGGCTTCTAAGTCAAGAGTGGTGAATGAACTTTAAATAACTAGATGATGGAAAAGCAATGAGCTCTTAGGTTGATACTTGGAAATAGAAGACTAATTTCGGGTAAGTCCCTTCTCTCCCCCCCCAATGGAATCATAGCCCATATTGTGCTCTCCACAACTATCTTGGACCATTTTATATTATAATCCAACATTCATATTTAAAGATCTTGAGTTCACCATGACAAGCTTATCGAATGGTCCATATAAATATATTTACAACAGTTACATGCCTAGCCATTCAATAGTCAAGACTTGGCCTTGAGATTTGCACTAGAAATCCATACAAACATATTTGCATCATTTATACACATGTCATTTATTTAAGCTCACATAGCTCAACCCTCGTCTCTATAACCACACATTTACAATTTGCACATACTCTAATCTAATACAATCTAGGGGTCAAAACTATGGTATTAAATGACCCATCTCTTCAAGTATTATATAAAGGCATAATCATATTCAATTGTAATCATCCTTCATTATATATAGATAGTATGGTTCTTATCAAATATATATACCTTGTGTCTTTATATTGTGATGGCTCTGTGTAAAATTTGTCAGTTTTGTCACTGATAATCTATATATAAGGGTATTTTGATGACATCATATAGTTGTTTATCTATCTTTTAATTCTAAGAGTTTGAGAGGGGACATAATGTTTATAGCTAGTTGATATACAAAAGGAAATAAAATGTATGTACGCATTTTTTATTACATTAGTCCCATATATTCTTCAAGGTCTCTTGAGGATGTTGATGAAGTTTCATTTCATATATTTCTCAACAGGGTGAATTCATGAAGGTGGGTCACTTTCCTGACAATCGAGTCTCCAAAATTCCGAAAAAACATTTTTTCGGCTGGACTAATTTTTTTTCGATCGAACCTTTGAACGTCAAATCAAACGACACCCTGATGATGCCCTCGATTTTCGTGTACAATTTTAGCCGGACGAATATTTTTCATCTGGTAAAATCTTTTCGGCCAAAAGATATTTCGGCCGAAACAATGTTTCGTTCGAACTATCTTTCGGATGAAAGAACTTTTCGGTCGAAAGATTATTTCGGCCGAAAGATTAGTTCGACCAAAAAAATGTTTATATATTACCTGGACATAGCTCCTGCAATAGTTTTTGCGAGAGCGTTTGTTGTGCGAGGTGTGCATAGAACGTTTGTTTGTTTGTTGTTGTTCATCAGAGAGCGTTTATTGTTGTTCGACGGAGAGCGTTTGTTGTTGGCGTTTGCGGAGAGCGTTTGGTTGTTGTTGGTGTTTGTTGTGCGGAGAGCGTTTGCTGCGGGCGGATCGGCGGTGGATGTTGGCAGCGGTCGGGCGGTGTTGTGGACATTGGAGCAGTGGGCGTTCTTCCAGGTATGTTTAGATTAGAATTATAGCTTAGAATTTAGAGTTTTAAATTAGGATTTTAAATATTTTTTTAGATTGTTGACAAGGACTTATTCGTCCCTGTCCATGTACAATGATAGGTCTGTACCTGTACATGGATAGGGCCAAATATGGCCCTGTCCATTATGTTTAAATATGTTTAAATTTTAAACTTTTAAATAAGGCCGAATTTTAAATTTTTAAACAAAGCCGAATTTCAAATATGTTTAAATTTTTAGAAAATTTATATTTTTAGTTCAAAATTTGAGTTTATAAATTTTGTTACAATGTTGACAAGGCCTTATTTGGCCCTGTCCATGTAGAAGTTAGAATTTAAAAGTTAGAAGTTATTTTGGAATTTTAGAATTTAAATTTTAAATTTCTATTTAAATTTCTATTTCGGGCTTCAATTTTAAATTTCTATTTAAATTTTATAATTTAGAAGTTAATTTTCGATTGTTGATAGGGCCTTATTCGACCCTGTCCATGTACAATGACAGGCCTGAATTCAGGCATGTACCTGTACATGGACATGGCCAAATATGGCTCTGTCCCTTATGTTTAAATATGTTTGAATATGTTTAAAATTTAAATTTTTAAACATGTTTCAAATATGTTTAAACAGGGCCGAATTTTAAATTTTTAAACAGGGTCGAATTTTAAATTTTTAAACAGGGCCGAATTTCAAATATGTTTAAATGTTTAATTTTTAGAAAATTTAAATTTTTAGTTAAAAAATTGAGTTTAGAATGTTGTCAGGGCCTTATTCGGCCCCGCCCATGTACATGGACAGGCCCAAATTCGAACCTGTCCCTGTCCATGGACAGGGACGAATATGGCCCTGTCCATGTATAGCGACAGGCCCGAATTCAGGCATGTCAATGTACATGGACAGGGCCATATTCAACCATGTCCATGTAGTACCTCAAGCAACAGGATAAGTAGATCTACAACCAATAACAAAGGCCCAGTTCCATAGGAAATCCATACAACCGCTAAGAAAATAAACATAGTTGCAGAATATAGACAAAGGCCTTAAGAGACTGTAAACTTTAGGGCAGGACATAGACTAGCGATTCTAACTATAAAAAATGAGACCAAGGGCTAAGCATGACTGCTACAGGGCCACCACTACCTTGAATGGTGCCCAAACTGAACAAAATTAGACTTTGACAACAACTGTAAAGAAACATCATCATAAAGGACCTAGTACATATCACAATATTTAACAGACCTAACAAAAAGCTTGAAATACACAAATATGTCTATGGTAGTTGCTGCAATAGGAGCAAAACAAGCACAACGTTGACAAAAACTCCACTTTTCTGCGAATAGTATTGCTAGTTTAAATTTTTAGGAAATTTAAATTTTTAGTTAAAAATTACAATCATGGAAACAATAGGGATAAAGGAAGTGTACAGAACCATGAATCAAACCTGTTGTAATCATACCAACTAACTGTATAGGGTTGATCATGATGAAGTAATGAGCTAATATGATATGAGACCACAACAAGCCCTGTGAACAAACTGAATTACACTACATTCTTTGCTTATAAGTAATTCCATTAGATTCGTTCATAATGACATTGATGTTGCATTCTTATTGATTAGGGTCCTACTCCTAGTATAGGATATGAATAAGACCTATACTAGTTGTGCTCATATGTTACATGTATGCACTTCTTATACCTTTTTAATATTTATGGGATTGGTTCTAACTCAATACTAATACAAATACAACAACATCCTTTACATTCAACTTATGATAATCTACTCTACACGTCTATATGATCTCAACATAATATAGGGTTATGACTCATACAAGAAGATTTGTTCATGTTCTATGATGTGTGTTTGATATGTTGTTATAACTAAGAGTAATACATATCTAAATTGATGTGTGTTTCTGATCTTTGTTGGATTTGTTGTCATTTTATGAAAAATGATAGAATTAACAGAATTAAATCTGAATTAAATATGACAGAAATAGAATAGAATTAATTTTGTTCATGATTGGTATATTAATTTTGTTCATGGTTGGTATGTTATTTTCTTAAGCATTTTATGTTGTTTTCTTATCCAAATAGTAAATTAAATCTTAATTTTAAAACAAAACATTACATATAATTGATTTTAGAAACTATGGTATGATCTATTGCGACAATTTTTTATAGTGTAATATGATATATGACACTTAACAAGTCCTTTCCATATGCCCATCTATAAAGGACACACACCTATATATGACTTTCTAACATCTATAAGAATGAATATAGGAATGTATTAACATCTTCGTGTGACCATATTTGTTATCCTATTTATAAATAGTTCTAGGTAAATGAAACATAGTATAATTATTAAAATGGGTATATAAATATAAAGTTAATGAAGAAAGGT
>ML814194.1:67596-85667 GCA_009831015.1 Picea engelmannii | reverse complement strand
TGTTATTAGTGGGTGTGTGGGTTTATGAAGATTAAACTCTTTGTTTTGGGGATTCTAATGCATTGCATTATATGTGGTCTTAGTGGATCCAACCATGGGGAACTTTTAAGGAATCTTAAAGAAATTTTGTAATACGTTTTTTTAGTGGATCCAACCATAAGGAACTTTTAATGAATCTTAAAGAAATGTTATAAGGAATATATATATATGTGGTCTTAGTGGATTGAACCATGTTCAAAGAATATGCACATGCTATCAAGTTAATTTTGGGTAGTTATCCACTCAATGTAGAAATCCCTTAGTGAAAATCCCTTAGTTTATAGTACAATTAGGTCCCTTTATGTAACTTTAAGTGACCATAAAATATTTCACAGTTATGTATTTAGTTCAATCATATCCACAACTATCCAACAATTTGTCCTTAAATCTCTCAAGTGATCCAACTATATAATATAACATTTGCACAGTTCATATGTTATATAATATAACATTATCTAATCTGTGATCAGATAAGAGTGCACCACTTAGTAAAGCAAGATTTCTTATGTTCCAAGATTAAAGGCATAACAAGTTCTTGTGCACCACTTACTAAAGATTTCTTATGTTATTAGTGGGTGTGTGAAGTTATGAAGATTAAACTCTTTGTTTTGGGGATTCTAATGCATTGCATTATATGTGGTGTTTGTGGATCCAACCATAGGGATTTTTTAAGGAATCTTAAATAAATGTTTTAATACATTTTTTTAGTGGATCCAATCATACAAAACTTTTAATGAATCCCCTTGCTTGTTGTTTTTTTGAATTGAATTCCCTTGGGGAACCCAAATCTTGATTTCAATGACTTCTATGTGTGGGTTTTATTGATTATTATGAAAATATTGTGGTTTTATCATCTGTCCCTTATCCCTTTAGTCATCAGTCCGTGCTTGAGCAGTCGGCCAGGAGCCGAATCGACGATCGTCACTTCGGTGTTTAAAGACCTATAGATTCAAATGCCTTGCTTTTCTGTGCATGGATGATGAGTGAAGGATAAGAATTGGCCATGCTATCTATGAACCCCTTACTTATCTTTGAGTTGATTGATTCATGGTTGAATGTTTAGTCTTTGCGTCTTATTATGAACGAATATATTTGCGACTTGATTGATTAAAACTTTGATTTCTCTCTGCATTTTTAATTTCTTGAACTTGGGTGCATCTCTGCATTTTTAATGATAAACTATGCATTGTAGATAGATATTGAGGAGAGATGTCGACACGAGATTCTCCAAACATTCCTCGCAAACGCTCTAGGTTATTATCCCAAGAAGGAAGAACACGAACTCCTTCGACTGAGACTCCGAGTCACCAACAACAATCTCGTTAGAGGAGAATTTCAAATGAGTCTGTAAATAGATCAACTGCAAAATCTGCTCAAGCAAGTGCTATGGATGCAACCTTGTTATATAAGTTGCACATTGATACTCCTACACCTGAGAATGTAGGGAATACCTCTGGACAAGAGAATATTTCTGGTAATTTTCTTCATTTTATTTATTTTTGTTGTATTTAAATTTGTGTGAGGTTAAATCTTGAAGTTACTTTCAAATGTGTGTAGACAATCAGTTTAGAGCAAGAGACGACAATAAAAGAGAGAGTGGTTGTCAAGAAGATTCAAATGTCGGTGCAAAGGGTGAAGGTGGATTTATGAGGCTGCGTTATCAAGAAACATAAGATTACATGCCTACGTCCACCTATCCTTCAAATGTTGGTGATGAAATTTTCTGGGAACGGATTACTGAAGCAATGATGCTTGAGCGATGCTCAGGTGTTAAAAAAAGGTTGTAAAATGATTTGGTGGTCTTGAAACTCTCTTAGGAGAGTAAAAAAATCTTGCAAATTGTTTTGCATTCATTGAAAAACTTTATGGACACATATTAGAAGATGGGACCAACCACTGACAGTTTTGTCAATTTAATGAGGCGACAAAAGTTAGAGGTGATGGGTCCTAATAAATGGAAGGCAGTAAAAAATAAAGTTTCAAAAGAAGACGTCATTTCCATGTTCAATTTCAAAGAAGGCCCAAAGTGGAAGATGTTGAAGGTGCAATATTTTAAGCACCCTAACATTGCAGAACATTTGTATAATAGATTTTTGGAGGCATATGAGAAATTGTCGTGGAACGATGAGGTTCCACACTATTTTGCAAGACACTTTTTTGCAGAGTTTTTCTTGCACATGCACCCTGATTATACTAGTCTATTGTTCAAATATTATGGGACTGGTAAATGACGTACATATGATTGCAAAGAGGCATATTGCGGCGAGGCATTGCCGAGGCCTCCACAACCTTTAGTACCTCTCCCAACAAGGGAATTTGTTTCACTTTCAAAGTTGTAGACTACATTAGAGGTTGGCAAAGAGGTCAAGAGTGCAATCAGAGAAAATTTGGAAGAAATTTTTTATGGTGTTGATGTTGGCATGAACCGTCAGCGAACATAAGCCAATTCTCGGGCCACATTTGTTTATAAAATAGATGAGGATTTAAATACAATGTCAACAAAAGATGTTTTGGAGTATGCAAAATTTTGCCAGGATGGTTGGAAGAAGGTCATTCAGAATGATGACTCGAATCGCAGATTGGTATGTGTTCTATTTAGGAAAGTTTTGATGCATTTTATGATAGTTTACTTCTAATTCTAGATTTAAATATCATTGTATCTATAGAAATAATCGTTTTTTTATTGCCATTAATTGCAGTTTGGAGATATGTTAAATGAATCTCTAGTAGGTAGGGGACCTGATTCGACAAGTTTAAATTTGGATGGGTTGAATCAGGTATGTGTTTTCTAATAGTTGTTCAATCTCCACTCTTTTGAATAAGAGATCAACAACATTTATAATTTTGTATAATTGTGAACACATTGAATCCTGTTATCCCCGATTTCTAGGGATAACTAGGAGATCATGTCTCGAAGCCCACATGTCCTAGACATGGAGTACCGAGAGCAGGATTGACCTGAGCATGGCCCTGGAGGGCCCATATTTCTTCTTCTTCATCAGACCTGTCCTGTTAGCAATAGCAACATCCATCACCTTCGACTTGGACTTGTATCGGAGAAGACTCTTGCTCCATGAGGTAATTGGTCCAGGTATCATGGTATGTGTCATGTTTGATCATTATAACTTTCAAATATATGCATTAGATTCCTTTCATTTCTGACGACTGCTTGGATCTTACACTAACCCACTTGACCATGGTTGGGGGGATTAACGGGGTGCCCTAGCAAGCTTATATCCATAGGTTTTGGTTAGCCACCAGGGGGGATTTTGAAGAGCCATTGTCCACTCCCACCATATTATCATTTTACATCTTATCTCCCATTCATCTATCCCATTCCCCTAGTCCGGACATTAGGATGACCTATTTGTGGGGTTACACTTTATCCTATGGGAAGAAGGGGCTAAAGGCCCAGGGGGTAAAAATAGCTGGTAAAAGATAAAAGCCATAAAAATAAAACCTAGAGATGCCTCGCCCAGGGATCCCCAAGAAGGCAATAAAAAACTTCTCGATAAGAAACAAGAGGGACCCGAAGAAAAATAAAAAAAACAAGACCTAGCCAAGATGATGGGGGGTTTCATCACGAGCCATCCCATTATGTTAATAGGTACCTAGTAGTATGACATTGCCATTATCTAGTTACCAAACTAGGGCAGTGACCTTTGGTTGCATGGCCAAGGGAAATGGGGTCTCATCACAAGCCAACCTTATCATTTTTGTGAAAGTATTCATGGGTAACACTGTCAGCTCTGGTCACCACGCCAAGGTAGTGTCCTCTAGTTAGACCTTGAAATAAAAAGAAAGAAAAATCAATGAATAAAAGAAAGAATAAAGGCAATAAAGGGCTTGGAAAGAATTGCATCCATGACAGGTACAACTCGCCTCCTACAAAGGCACCCACGAATAATATCACCCTTGTCTTCCACTATGTCTGGACGTCCTTTGACCACACCACCTCGTATTACATGGCTTGGATGATATCCTTTGGGAACTTTTTTCTTCTTATGGATGCTGGCCCAATAGGGAATTTTATCTTTTCTTCGGCCTTGTATAGTAGGTCAGTGTAATGTCTTTGAGCTATTAGATGATATGTTAGGGGTTTTATGCATGCATTTGATAAAATTGATGATGAAATATGATTGACATTGCTATGATCCCGAGGACTAATCAGCCCATGGAGGGCGAAGCTTTTGATGTGCAGGACCATACCCGACGGACATATACCAGGTGGACCGGTACACATGGGGAGATGATTAGTTCGGACCTCCATGGGGCTGAAGAGCCCATCATATGGTTGTTGGGACCTCATCAGGGGTAGAGATAGGACAATGATTGGTCGAGCCTTTGCACGAGAGAAGAAGAATGACGTTTTCATCTAGGATGCCTTGACTGAGCTCAACCCTAGGGGGTTGACCCACTGCAGGTGGAACGTGTTCCTCTGTTGACCCAGGACGTCCTCCAGAGATCCTAGATGTCACCTCCATCGCATGACATATTTACAGGGCAGTTTGGCATGTGTGGCAGAGTTTGGAGGCCCAGAGAGGGCCAACGTTTGTCTTCTAGTGCTGAGATTTGCCCTAAAAAGGGCCAACGTCTCCCTCAAAGGGGCTAGACATCCTGCTTACTGCTCATTTAGGTTTTTTTTTTTTTAGGCAGTTTAATGTAAAACAATATGATTTTTATTTATTAGCCTTGTCGACTATTTTACCTAATTTTAATTAAAGGTCATTGGATGATATAAATTGAGGATGTTTTCCCTCATTTTGACATAACACACTTGACTCACACAAGTGAGATCTGATTTTTGCGCCCTACTTGGGTAGATTTGTTGTCTAAAGTGAGGCGCACTTGCTATTGGAAGGATATTTTTGGCATTTATGGNATTTCTCTCAAGGAAGGTTTACAACTAGGGTTTGCTTGTGCTTTTCTTCATGACATGTAAGTAAATTTTCTTGCAAAACTTCTTAAGTGAATGGTTGTAGGTATAATTTCTTGCATTTTCTTATTGTATTGCTGATTTAAAACCCTAGGTAACAAACACACAAGTAGGTTATTGTTACATGTCCCCTTGTTGAGAAATATTTTTCAGCCATTGAAGGAAAGAGATAGAGCCTAGCCTTTGCTACACCTGTCTTGTTTCTTTTGAGCTAGTGTTGAAGTCTATAAGTTGAAAAGAGGAGACGTCCTAGGCCTAGATTGCCTACACCAAGGGTTTTCACCTTCTAGGGTTTGAAAGCCTTGTTATTGCAATACTTTCTCCCTTAGAATTATGCTTTAGGCTAGCCGTTTTGCCAAGTTGATTTAGAGAAGGAGGAAAGAGCATGAGGCCTTGCTTAAGCAACACCGGAGTGAGCCTCTTTCCCCTAGGGTTTTGATTCTAGGGCCCTGCCTTTGCAACACCATAGAACCCTACCTTCTAGTCTCTGAGTCATCATCCTTTCGAGACCTTGTGCCCTGATCTTTTGACTCCATATACCCTAAGGCACTGATTTAATCTCCAACGTTGAAGATTTAGTGTACAAAAATACCTTTAAAACTCTAAAATTTGAAACCCGAACTAACATTGCTAACCTAATTAAGGCTGACGTCATAGTTTAATATTTCATCTTGACGCAACAAAATTGTGATATAAGCAATTAAATGATGATTTGAAGCTTTTATTTAGTAAATCATTGATTGGACACATTGTTAGCTTAGTCATCTTGGTAGATATTGATGAATTGATGATCCCTTATAGCTAATTGACAAAACATTGACTTCATTATATATCTATTGCTTTACAATTGCTTATTGAATAATATCAGATAGTCAAAGAAGTACTAACCCTTTGAGTTATAGTCTGCAAATATATATTTTGTGTTGCTGTTGTCTTGATCCGGGCAGGTGTTTTCAACGGGGCATACACTTCTTTTATTGGCTGATTAGTCGGACTGTCTGACATTGGTGGTAACCTGTGAGGAGGGAACTCTAAAACTTGACCTTGTATCTTCTGCCTCTTCAAACCCCAGGTTACCGGGGACGTCTCCCCTGGGCTAACTTCCCTAAAAAAAAAGAACCTCCCCATCGAGGTGACATTGGGTGGGGAAGGTTCCTGTTGCGCCAGTTTGTCCTCTATCCTTTAGCCTCTGACCTAAACTACAAACTGTGCGATAACAAATCCTAGATTTAGTTCTTAGTTGTGTTGTTCACAGATCCCTATTCCATCTCCTACTACTTGGACAGACTTGTCTCAATTCTCATTGAGAGATTTTAAAGAGGATGAGAGTTCACAGGTATCATTTAATGTCTTAAAATCATTTAAATTTAATGTGTTATAATCATTTAAATTTAATTTTTCAAAATTTGAAATTTGAAATGTGTTATATAGGTTAATGTGGAGAAGAGAATAATTGAGAGTGTGCTTGGGAGGGAGACTAGGATTGAGGAGGAAGTGAAGGAAGCACCCAGATTTGAGAAGGATGTGTTCATTCAAGATGATTAATAAATGTATGTTTTTTACTTTTATCAAATTTTTGTTTTCTCAAAATTTTTAGTTTAGCCTTTCCTATTCAACGCTTTGATCAATTATTTTGAAATATATAGAACCCTTAGATAAGTTTATCGTTGTCTTAAATGGTGTACATTCAAATTTATTTAAGGTTAGATCATGATGAAGACCTAATTTTGAATTTGAACATTTGAATTTTTGAGAACAGACTCTATCCCACATTAGAAAAGAGAAAGTTTCTAAATTTTCTTCGATTGCATTCTTTGTTTTCTTGTCCAAGAATGACGTAGTATAGAAATTTGTGTTTTCTACATACAATGAAGTGAATTCCTTCTTGCAAGGGTATTGTCAAACTCTTAACTAAATTGGTTACTAATCACAAAAACCAACATTCAATTAGATTTATAAATAAGCTCAGACATATTGTATATGTGAGCTAGCTCACACATAATTTCAAAGAGCATTTCATTATATTTAATATGAATACATCTCATTTAAATGGTTTTTAAATAATGACTTAATATACATATGCATATTTGTGTTTTCTTTGTACATGCAAGATTATATGAGAACGTCTATTCCACTGCAGAAAAAAGAGATCAATATTTTTCAGAAGAATGGTTTTTAAAATGGAGATTTGTGAACTTTTTTAGATAATAAATAGTTTTTTGGAAGAATGACTTAATATGGAGATTTATGAGTCCTTTAGTTTGAAAGGGCATTGTGAAATTTGATTATATGACCACTGCAGAAGAAGAGAGAAGTATTTAACTGCTGAGGAGATTAATATTTTATTGTTGTGTAAATATGATCAAATAACATCACCTGGGATGAGATTTTTTAAGGATTTGAGACCTTATCCACAAGGAGAATTTCACCTGAAGGATTTTGGACTTTATCCATAAGGAGATAAGTATTTCATGATAAGTATTTCATTGGAAGAATGACTTAATATGAGATTTGTGAATTTTCTTCATACATAGTTCTATATTTATTTTCAGATTATTATCTAACTCTAATTCACAATTTGTTTTACCAAGAATACAATAACATCACCTGGGATGAGAATTTCATCTGAAGGATTTGAGACTTTATCCACAAGGAAAATTTCACTTGAAGGATTTGAGACTTTATCCACAAAGAGATAAGTATTTCATTGGAAGAATATCTTAATATGGAGATTTGTGAACTTTCTTCATACACAGTTCTATATTTATTTTCAGATTATTATCTAACTCTAACTCACAATTTTTTTTTACCAAGAACATAATTTTTCTTTTAAAATTTTTTAAAGATTTTAGATAAGATTTACAAACTGTTTAAATCATGTACTCTTAATTGAAGAATAACTATCTTAAATCTATTTAACTGTGGTTGGGTATGTTATTATTTCTTATTTTTTTATTTAATATTTAGTTACAATATATATGTTAATATGTGTTATTTGTTTTTTTTTTTTAATTTTTTTTTTATTATTACAGATGTATAAATTATATTTGGTGGAAAATATGTTTACAATATATTTTGTGGGAAATAGTATGTTGGAGGATAAGACTTAACTCTTTTGGTATGTATGTCAATTTTGTTTTAATCACAATTTTTGAATTATGTATTATTTCACATATTTGAATTGTAAATTTTTAATTTTTGAATTCTGTTTTTTTTGCAGGTTTGATTTGCAGGTATGAAGTGATTTATCTTAAAGAAACGGCTTAGACTCTAGAATTTTGGAGTTAAATGTTTTAGTTTTTGTTATCATCCTAAATTGAATGTGGAACTTATGTATTTTACAGTGTAACTATTCAGACTTTGATTATATATATATAATAATAATAATAATAATAACTTTGGAATTCAAAATAGCAATTTATTGTCTCATATTTGATTTCTCAAAGTTGATGGAAAAAAATGACAAATTTAACTAGTAATGAACTAATGTTTTGTATATTTTCCTTTTTACAATGCATTAAATTAAGCATGAAACTCTTAAATGTTTTTCTGCTATATATTAATTTAAATGTTTCATTTTATGTTCAATTTATGCTCATTGTGGATTATAAAAAATACGATCAAATTCTTAAATATTTTTCTGCTATGTATTAATTTAAATGTTTTATTTTATGTGCACTATTCACTTAACAAATAAAAAAAACTATAGGAAAGATAGACATATGAGATATGTTAAATAAATTGGTTACATAGATGCACTTAACTAATAAAAAAAGTAAAGGAAAAACTAAATGAAAGATAGGCATATGAGATCATAGATCTACACTTAATTAATAAAAAAAAACTAAAGGAAAGATATGCATATGAGATTTGTTAAATAAATTGGTAACAATTAAAAAAACTAAAGGAAAGATATGCATATGAGATATGTTAAATAAATTGGTTACATTTAGATGCACTTAACTAATAAAAAAAACTAAAAAAAAGATAGGCATATGAGATGCTAAATAAATTGGTTACATAGATGTACTTAACTAATAAAAAAAATAAAGGAAAGACTAAAGGAAAGATAGACATATGATATCTGCTAAATAAATGAAAAAAAATAAAAATTAAAGTGAAATAATACAAGAATGTGAAATGCTATTTATCTATTTAAGAATATGCAAAATCAATAGACAGACAAGAAAAATTGACCTGCCAAACATACAAGATTGTAACATTGTATATCTATTTAAGAATATATGATAGTAGACAACATGTTAAACCATGCAAAACTTATTTGAGAATATATGGTAGTAGAAAACACTTTAAACATGCAAAGCCTACGTTGGTATGAACTGCACTAAAATGAAGAAATTTTCATGATCTACCAATTTCCTTTTAGAAAAACTTGTATTTGATTTTGCAAGAAGGTAACCAATGTGGAATTCAAAGGAGGAGGTACATGCATTCAAGCATTGTGTTTTAGACATGCCAAGGAAGAACACATACCCCTTGTACAACTCATATAACATGTATGAAAGAGAATTACATTAGGAAAACAATTTGCAGGCTATGGTGTAGTACTATTTATATAAACCCACATTTTTTGTAAGGATCTTCACCTAACTTTAGACAAGGTTGTATTAATTTCCTTAACTTTGTTAGAGAAGAAATCTATTAATTACAATTTAATTCACTTGTCTTTAAGCAAGGTTGTATTAATTTCTTTAAATTTGTTAGAGAAGAAATCTATTAATTACAATTTAATTCTAATGATTAACACTTCTAAATAAATTTACATGAAAATCAACTTAATTATTAAAATGAAGATTCTAAATAATTTCAAATTTTAAATGTAAATCAACTTAATAATTAGAATGAAGATATTGATACATATATATGATATTATTAGTCAAATGTTATTACAACAAGTGAAAGAGACATTTAAATTGTTTTTAGTTGTTAGAGTATTAATTTAAAAAAAAAAAAATTACCACTTAAAGAAGTCAATGCTCTCAAATCTAGGATATAAGAGATGTTCAACTCTTCTTTGATTGGTGCAATAGTAATAAAAATAAAATTCTCAAAATAGAAGAGATCCAAATTAATTATAGGTAATGTTTATACAATAAAAACTTGAGATAGAAGAGATCCAAATTAATTATAGGTAATGTTTATACAATAAAATCTTGAGATAGAAGAGATCCAAATTAATTATAGGTAATGTTTATACAATAAAATGTTGAGATAGAAGAGATGTTCAACTCTTTTTTGGTTTGTGTGATAATGATAAAATAAAATGCTCAAAATGATGTGACAATAAAATAAAACCTTAAAATGGAAGAGATGATCAACTCTTCTTTAATTTTACCATGTAACTTCATTAAAAAAATACTAAAGCTAGAAGAGATATTCACCTTAAAGTTCATATACTCTTAATAAAATAAATTCTCAAAATAAAAGAGATGTTCAATTCAACTTCAATTTATATTTAATGCTCGTAAAATAAAATAAAAATCGGAATGAGTTAAAATTTGAAACAATATATTATTACAATAGAAAAAATATAAAATATGTTTTTTTTTTTTTTTTTTAAATTAATGCAATATTATTAAAATAAAATGGCAAAGAATACTATTGAAAAAAGTAAGTGTTCAATGGAAATGGTGTAACAATTTTTTAGTTTAAAATAAAATGCTCACAATACAAGAGGTATACAACTCAATTTTGAATGGTGTAATGCTCATAAAATAATTTTGATTGGTGTAATGGTTGAAAAACACAGATAAAATATGGTTGAACCATATTTTATCTGTGTTTTTTAAGAATGATTCGAAGTTTTTTTATACACGTACTCTTTTTATAAATATTCTATTTGGAAATATGGTTGAAAATAATCAAAACAAGTCATCAAATTCTGGAATGTACTGTTAATGAAAAATAAAAAATTCTGCAAGGTACATGTGCCACTTGTTTAAAAACACCGTAATGATATTCCATCTTCAATTATTCGTTCATGATACATTTTCCATTTTCTAACTGTTTTATTTTTTTTATTGAACTTCTATTAACTTTATGCGCACTGCACATACCAAATGACTATATGGACAATTTGACATCTAACTAGTAGTCTTAAAAGCGAACATGAGTATTAGTTTGATGGGTTTCTTGAAAAAAATATCCTTTCAATACAATGGATTCTCTTTCATATATAAAACCGTTATCATCAAAATCTTCTAATAGCCTCATCTTTTGTTCTGTGCATCGTATCAAATAATATTTCATGTTTTTAGTTTTGTCTACAGGTGCAACCATGGAAAAAATACCTCCTGCAAATAATTGGATATATTGGACGACAAAAAGTTCGTGTTAGATTATCACATAAATACATCTACAAGTTATTTGAAAAAAATTAAACATAAAAATTACCTTCTCTAACAAGATCGGAAACTCTATCGCCATCAATTGACACTATAGTTTCATTTGATTCTATCTTCTCTGAGATTGCAAGTGACATTTTCCCTTTTACATTAAGTTCGGTATGTCTCCAAGCTTTAACATATCCTGCATTTTCGTTTTCGCAAATATCTATGGATTATGTGTCCTCTATGCAAACTGAGCAAAAACAAGACTCATTTCTTCTATCAAGCGTAAACACATTTTGAAAACGTTTTGTTTTAACTGAATGTATTTTTCGTGTCCCAGGTATTGTACTGGCGTCATATGGAATTGATCTATTTACATCTTGGTTTCCAACATACCAAAAAAACCTGCACAAGACAAGAACTTGTTAACTTGAAATCTCTCAAGAAAATGATTGAAGTTTGAATATAAATTTGAACACGTTCAAAAAAAAATATCCTGTGTACATGTGTAACATTTATATATAGACACATTTGCGCACATCCCTTGACGGATTATATTCATGGATTAGCGTCATTTTGCACCATTCAACAACTTGTTCAGCGGATTCAAATCGATTGGCATGAGGGTTCAACTGATACCTTCGAAGTGCTCGTTTTATACATGCCCCTGCACCGTCGTGCTCTCATTTTCCATGATCAGTCTCAAAAAATTCCAACAATGTGTAATGTTTAATCTTTTATGAAGATGACATAACCAATAGAATGATCATGAATATTTGAACTGACCCGCACATCCATTTGACCATATCCAATGTCGATCGAATTGGATTTCACGTTCTTTCAATGAATCATAAAATTTATCAAAACAATGTTGTACATAATGTGTGTCGTGTGCTCGATCATCACTTATATAAAAGTGATATTATTTAATAACATGTGGATTGTCGTTGGTGCTTTTTGTGTTATCAAGACTCCATTGAACATGTCTATATAGAGCGTGGACAAATATCGTGACTTGATCAAAATGATAATATTTTCTCTGTATTTCTTTTTGTGCAGCGAATGTGTAATTCTCTGCAAAATCAACTATAGACAAAATTGTCCCTGGTGGAAACACTTCACGGGATTGTTTGAATTGTAGATCTTTCCATCGAGTTCTGTGTGAATGCTTGGTGTATTTATAGATTTATTCCTCAAACTTCTTCAAAAAATCTATCACACAGATTTTATCTACCTTCAAATCAATCCTTTTGGAAATAACATTTGAAGAATGTGGAGACGTGTTGTTGATATACTCATATATCTTCCAATTGACTCTTATATTAGAAAATGATTGATCATTCATATCAATATGATACTTTGAATGAAACAAACTTATATTTCCACAACGATCACATTTCTTTCCACCAACACATTTTTTTTTGTAAAATAAATCATCATCTTCTCTTTCACATAGAATTTCAGATATAAAAACACAAAATGTGGAAGGAGGAGGTGAACCTGGCCATAAAGTTTTACCAAAATCCAAAAAAATGTCATAATACAACTCAAATTCCACATGATAACGAAAACAACAAGTGTCACGAACATTGATGGGTCTAACAAACCATGGTTTTTGTTGCACAAATGTATTGATGAAAATTTTAACTTCTTTGTGCTCTTCTTTGAACTTATTGAACAACTCTAATTGTGTCATTGGCAATATATGTTTTGGATGTTCTTCATATTGTTTTCGTGTTATTCTTCATCGCAACACATCCCTTATATGTGGTGAAACACGAGATTCTTCCATCCAACAATTATAGGCCAATTCTTTAACATTTTCTGCAAGTCTATCTTTGTAGGGTTGTCTAGAAATCACTGTCCAACAAACCAATTCATCATTTACATCTCTTTGCAATCAAAATTTTCTATGTTTGTGTAATTTTTTTCTTGACTTTCCCATCGTTTTTGCCATGTGTCATGTCAAATGATCTTTTATATTGCTATATGAAACAACTGTTGTTTGTATCGCTCTACGTGCAACACATACATCTTATTTTCGAGATTTTCCAAAAGCTTTTAATACACTAGTTATATTGTTAAAGACATTATGTTTCACCTTTGTATCCTTTGTCGACTTTTGAATACCCAATAATGATGTAGTTTCTTTTAACTTTCTTGACTTCATTAGACAAAGTAAAAGTTGAGCTTGTACTGTTATTGATTCATCTTTGAAAAAAATATTATACATATTCTTAGTTCGATATCTTATATAATGCTTAGTTTTTTTTTTCCCAAATTTGTCAGTATCAAAATTTTCTAATATTTCATCATCAATGTTGATAGATTCTCCTGCATATTTCAATTTAAAGTTTATATTAAAAAACATAACCTGAACACAAATTGACTAAACTATATATACTCGAATGTTCATCTTGTATTATCTAAATTTATGTTCATACCTATAGGTGATTCATCTTCTGCTTCAATTTCAGTTTCAACGTCTTCTTCGACATTATGAGACAAATCTATTTATGTTTTTTGAAAAACATCAAATTGTAATTACAATCAATTATATTATTTACAATATTTTAAATTTGAATTGTATACTTTGAATTCTGTACTTTCTGAATACAGTCTTAATGTGTGTCGTGTGCTCGAACATCATATGTGCATACATACCTGGTTGAACTTCTTCTTGTTGAAAATCTCTATTGACATTATCATCGTTTCTTTCTTCAATATTTGCACGTTCTCGTTTCTTTCTCCAATAAGGCTCTTTCTTTTGTTCGATTTGACGAGTATCATCTCGAGTGTGATCAAATTTTCTCTTGCGCAAACTTTTATTTCCCATGACTTTTATAGTTATCTATAAAATATATGTTCAACACAAACTTCATATTGAAAAAATGCTCAACATTTATCTTTCAACATTTATTCCAATAAAAACTTGAACAAACATCAATTACCTTATTAAAAAAAAACCAAAAAAATGATTCGAAACATTGTTTAGGTGCTCTAGAAAACCATCATGTATCGATATCGATCCTCCGATTAAGCCTATGGAACAAAGGGAATAAATAAAGAAAGAAAAGAATACAACTGCAATCAGTAATAAAAATGCTTTGAAATCCCTATCCCCGAGCTCATATATGTCTGTCAATCCGATGAATTGTGTTAAATGTGTTCGGTCGAAAGCCTATTTATACAATTTGGCATGAAATGAAACGATTGGAATTTGCTCAACACGCTTTCGGCCGAAAGAAGTTTTTTTCGGCCGAAAACCTTGGAAATTGTTCAGTTTTGACGGTTTTCGTTAGAATTTAGTCTTTCGACCGAAATATTATTTTGGTCGAAAACATGAAATTGAGACTGAAAACAAAAACCAAAGAATTGCCCCAAGCTTACCTAAACTTCGAAGGTTGCAGACTCCTTCAAATACTAAGAATGTGGTTCGAAAATGACACCAACATTTCCAAAATTGAATCTACTTTCAACTCCTATAATTTGTTTTCATTTTCTTTATTTTTATCTAATTCTATTTAATTTAAAAAAAAAATCACTGCATAATATTTCCAGCAGACGTTATGATTCGGTGAAATGAAATATCGGTATCTCTAAAAATATACAGTGAAAAATTTAGAAAAAAATATATTCATAATCCTTAAACTGTTCTTTTCAAAATGGTATATTTAGATTTTAGTTTTAAGTAAAAATTAAGATAGATACAAGGTGTAGAAAAGCATGTGTTTAAAATCTGCAACGTTTTCAACTTGGTCAACTTAATTTTTTTTTAGAAATTATAATATTCATCCGTTAGATTCAAAATTATAGTCATAATAAAATAGAGGCTCTGTAGATTGTTGCAGTATATTTCGTTTCTTAAAAACATAAGTTTAATAATAGATACATTGTTGTAGGAAAAAATTACTCATTATCATTCATTTCATGTTTAAGAAACATACTATTAAACAATTGTCAAATTGACATATCAAATCATGATAAAAAAAAATATGGAAAATAGTCATTGGAAAGATAACAAAATTGTTCACAAGTTTTGTTTTTACTGTAAAGTGAAATTCTAAATAAAAAAAATACTTTTGTATGCCGTAAGTTGAAGAACTTGTGAAAATACAATTTTTTTTCTCATAAAACAAACAAAAGTGTAACCCATCTTCATGATTTCACCCAACATCCCTCTAGTTTTTTCATTATGATATATTGGACATATTGTCATTAATGTGTTGTCATTGATGTCAAATAGTAGGACGATATGCAGAGATTAAAGCTCAGGAGGGTTAGCGAATGAAGATCAAAGCTCAGAAGGAAGAGTGCATTGTAGAAATGTCGTCTGGATCAATGGAAAGACTGAGAAGTCGAACGATGCACAGGAAAATATGAGAAGCCTCAGCAACTGTCCGATCAAGAAATTGACGATGTTGATCATCTCATGTAAAGGATGTGGGTCATATGAGTGACCGTGGGCTTAAGGATCGTTGGAGGATTGGTCAACAATTAGATCAAGTTGTGACCATTGGAGATGCAAGCCAAATCAAGGGCAAGAATTGATTGCGAAGTGCAAAGGGAGAATTAAACTACACGCTATTTCCAATCCCGCAATTAATCTAAATCGTCAGATCTCATCGACTCAAAGATCGACGACTATGGTTGATCCACCAAATGATCAGATTAAGTCGTGACCATTGGATACGCAAGTGCCAGATCAACGGCAGGGATAGATTGTTGAGAGCTAAAGGAGAATTAAACAACGTGTTATTTCCAATCCCGTAATTAGTCAGGACTGTCAGATCTTATAGATTCAAAAATCGACGACTATGGTTGATCCACCAACAATCACACAACTTCAATTGCGAAGTTTTTTCAATAGGATAAACCACATGCAAGTTATGGTTCCAGAATCCACATCAACCATCGATGGTCACCCGTCAATAGATCTACCGTTGGCATTAGTTCCACTACCAACGAGCAGTTTCCATTGCGAAACTCGACGATAGTTTTAAACGTCGTGCTAATTGAGGACCCTGCAATCATCCTTGATCATCGATCTGCTTCGAGACCATTCTCGACCGATGGATCAAGTTGAGTGGAAGGATAGGATAAGCAAGGAAAAAACACTGAGATCTCGAATACCCGAATTCCCGATAGCCATTGAATCACTTTAAGTGGAAGGATAGGATAAGCATGGCAAAATAACTAAGATCTTGAATACCCAAATTCTCGATAGCCATTGGATCACTTTAAAGTGGAATGATAGGATAAGCAAAGAAGAAGAGTCATTGGATTTAAACCAAGGCAAAGAAACATCACAGACAAATCGAGTTGTCGATCTAAGATCATGATCAATGAACAACATTCATTTCGGGTTATCAGTTGTAATGAAGTTACATTTCGGGGAATCTCACTTCGAGAGAACTGGGAAGTGGAGAGATTGAATTATCCGAAGTCCCGAAGGCCGAAATTATGAAGTCACTCTCAGCCATCGATCTGAGATACATTTCAGATAGTGTTCTGACTATTAGATCAAGGAGAAGAATATGTGCCACATCGGGGGATCTACATTAGCAAGGACACGTGGCACATTCAGATAATGACAAGTGTCAAGATGAAATTGACATTTCAGGTACGTGTAAATTTTGAATCTGAGTGACACGTGGTAGCCACTCGGCCTGTGCCATGTCAACAAGTGACGTCAACAAGTTAAGTCACTCCAGGAGTTTTACTTCGGGAGTTTCACCACCAGTAAATGACCTAAGTCTTGAAGTCTCGAAAGTTGAAGTCCCGAAGTTGACATGAGTTGTCCAATCTGAAGAACACTTCGAGAGTATTCTCAACCGTTGATCCAATACAGTGGAAGGATAGTGTAAGTGGAAGTATTAATCGACAACAAGTGATATCCACCGTTTTGTGACTTATTCAGCAGGTGATCACTCCAAAGGAAAATGGAGCAGCGATTATCCGAACCCTCGAAGTCCCGAAGTAAATGAGAACCGTCCATCTAATTGAGAGATTAAAACGTGACCGTTGATTCTGATATGTGATCAAGCACTCGCTTGGCCTAACGCTTGGTCACCGCTTGTGGTCATATGGAATAAAAGAATTAAAGTCAAAAGATTATACATTGCTTAAGTCAATAAGCCCGTGGTTTTGCGTTGTCGGCCATATGTAATGGTTTGAAGGAAGCGCCTCAACAGAACTTGATTTTTGCAGTGATTATGGTTAAGTTAAATGAAGAGGTGTGATGGTCCAAATGAAAGGACACAATGCGTTATAACTCACGTCGTTTTGAAGATTATATTAACAAGAAAGAGTGGTGAGAATAATGTGTCTCTGCAATCCGAATAAGAAGATATTAAATCACATAAGCAGAGAGAGATGCAGTGAAAACCCTGATACAAAAGTTTTCCAGATTCAAAAATTAAGGGTGGTTGGGTGGTGCAAGGGAAGGTTGGTGCTTGCAGGGGAGTTGGTTCTTCCTTGTCAGTTGTAGCTGACTAAACAAGGGGTTGAAGCCTCCTACCAATTGGTGCTGGTGAACAAGGGTGTGGGTGCATCCTGATCAATTGGTGTTAATCTAAGAGGAAGAACATCTTGCTTTTATGTAACATGTAATTTTTTTTTTTGCAGTTAATAGAAAAGTGTTTGTGGTTTTCCCAATTGGGTTCCAAGATAAAATATCGTGTTAAAATTTTGTTTGCATTAACAAAAAAAAATTGATAAAATTATTGTGTCACTGATTCACACCC
>ML814194.1:34928-67563 GCA_009831015.1 Picea engelmannii | reverse complement strand
CTCTGTGACATGATATGATCCTTCAATTGGTATCAGAGCAAGGTTCTTCACAAAACGTTTAAATCACTTGAAGATAAATACACATCAGAATGGATCAGTAGTTGAAGATGTCATAAAAAATCCCCCTATTTGATGGTGAAGACTATGTCTTCTGGAGTGTTAGAATAAAAAGCTATCTGATGTCCATTGGACTGGAAGTATGGACATTAGTTGAAAAGGGATATGATGTTCCAAAATCCACTCCCATAGAACTAGAAGATAAGAGAAAATTTTGGGAACATGCAAAGGCTTTAAACACACTACAACCTAGATTGAGTAAGAAAATCCTTGCTAAAGTACTAAACTGTAATAATGCAAAACAACTTTGGGATAAATTGGAAACTATACATGTAGGATATTCCAAGGTAAAGAGGGCCAAACTCTAGACTCTCAAAGTACAATATGAAGGTCTAAAAATGAAGGATGAAGAAAATATCTCAGAGTACTTCGAAAGAGTTGATAATATTGTTAATGCAATCAAAGGTTTGGGGGTAGAAGTGTCAGACAATGAGCTAGTTGAAAAAATACTAAGAACACTACCTATTCTATACAATCCTAAAGTGTTCACTCTTGAAGATTGAGAAAATATGGGTAAAATCACCATGGATGAATTGTATGGAATCCTCACAGCTTATGAGTTAAGATTAGGACATGAGAACCTTCAAAAAGGAGAGGCAACATTCAAGGTGCTCAAGAAAACAAAAAATCAGAAGCAAAAACCTCAACCCAACCATCATGAAGAATCTAATGTAGAAGAAGCCAATTTTATTAAAAAACTTCAAAAAGGATTGGGGAAGTACAAAGACAAGCTACCTTTCAAATGTTTTAATTGTGGCAAGGTTGGCCATTTTGCTTCCAAGTGTCCCTCTCCCAAGGAGGACCCTGAAGATGAAGAGGACAAAAATAAACAATACAAGAAGAAGGAAAAACCCAACTACAAGAAATTTTTTTACAAAGGGAAAATTAATTTTTACTCAAAAGAAGAAAACAACAGTGCATCAGAGTCTAGTGACAATGCTGATGATGAAGTCCTTTTTATAGGTATTGAATAACCTAATAAGATAGAAAAAATTGAGCATGAGGAAGAGTCAGAAGATGAAGCAGAGGTTAATATGGAAGAATAACTTCTTAGTGCCTTGGATGAATTAAGAAAATACAAAACCAGATATAGACAGTTGAAATTTTTTGTAGTTGAACAAAAGGAGAAACATGAACAAAAAGAAAAAGAGATGGAGAAACTCATGAGCAGCCTGAAAAACCAAATCCTAGAAGCAAATAGGCTGGAAGAAATTATGGAAAAGTCTCTTAAAGAAAAACAAATAACCTGTGAAAGAATGGAGGAAAAAATAGTTCACCTAAGAAAAGAACTTGATGCAAAACTCATTCAAACTAGATATGAAAATAGCTCTAATATATTATATAAAATTATTACCACACAAAGGGATTCAAGTAATAAAAATGGAATAGGTTATTCTCAAGAAGAAAACCAAGTTAACTCAAAATCTTATGCAACTGCTCTCCTCAGTACATTCAAGAAGAAAGATGAAGAGAAGACAAGTAATGATCATAACTTTAGAGGACTACTTCCACCCATCAAGAAGGAATATAAGACAACACCAAAGAAGGTTTATCAAAACATGTATCTTCATATTTTCTTTGGTTATTGCTTTGTATGCTCTAATTTCAGACACAAAGCTATGAATTGTAGAGCATATAGAAGGAAAAATTTGAGGGTTAAGAACTATAATCTTAAAGATAACCAAACAATAAATCAAGTTAAAAGCATAAACTACAACTCCTTTGCACCTCTACAAGAAGGGGACTTAGAATGCTTCAGATGTCATAACTATGGACATAAGGCCAATAGTTATAGATTAATGGAAGTCTCGGAAAAACAATGTCCATTAGAGAGAAAAAGAAGCTTTGGAAAGAAAAAACATCAAAAGAGGAATGTCTCACTGCCTTGAAAGATCAAGATAAAGAAGATCTCTGGTATGTTGACAGTGGGTGCTCAAAACATATGACAGGAAACAAGGACAAGTTTTTGAACTTAAAGAAACAAAAGGGTAAAGTTACATTTGGTGACAATGCTTTAGGTAACATACTTGGGAAAGGCACTGTGAATTTGGGAAAAGACAAAGCCAAGGACGTGTTTTTTGTTGAAAAACTGAAACCTAGCCTATTAAGTGTTAGCCAAACATGTGATCAGGGGAAATTTTGCATCTTTGATTCCCAGAAATGTGAGATTAGGAGAGAGGACTCAGGAAAATTGGTTGGTACTGTTCCTAGAACTCTCGAAAATGTATATATATTAAATACAAAATTGAATAAGGAGTGTCATATAAATTTAGTAGATGAAAGTTGGCTATGGCATAGAGGGTTGGGGCACATTAACTTTGAATATTTAGTGAAAGTCAACAATCTTGGGGCAGTAAGAAACTTGCCAAAGATCATAAATCCATCAAATCCTATGTGTAGACATTTTCAACTAGGGAAACAAACTAGAATAAGGTTCAAAACAAAAGAATACTCAACCTCAAAACCTTTAGAGCTTTTTCACACCGACCTCTATGGACCTACAAGGACCAAGAGTTTGCAAGGAGAGTCCTACTTTATGATGTTCATTGATGATTTTACTAGAATGGGTTGGGTATGTTTTCTCAAGGAAAAATCAGAAGTACTCAACAAATTCAAATATTTTAAGACCCTTGTTGAAAATGAAAAAGAGACAAAAAACAAATGTCTTAGATCAGATAATGGTGGTGATTTCACCTCAAAAGAGTTTGATCTCTTCTGTGAAACCCATGGAATAAAACGACAATTCTTTGCTGCCAAAACACCTTAGCAAAATGGGATTGCTGAGAGAAGGAATAGAACAGTCTAGGAGGCTGCAAGGACTATGCTTAATGAAGCAATATTATCCGATGGATATTGGAGGGAAGTTGTAAGCACATCAATATACATACTGAATAGAGGTCAACTCATGATTAATAGTGATAAGACTCCTTATGAACTATGGTTTGGAAGAGCTCATTCGATAAAATACTTCAAGGTCTTTGGAAGTAAGTGCTACATCAAAAGGCTTTATGAGAATATCATAAAATTTGATGCTAGATCTGATGAAGGTATCTTTCTTGGATATGCTTCTACCAAGAAAGCATACAAATGCTACAATATTTGATTACATAAGATTGTTGAGAGTGCAGATGTCAAGGTGGATAATTTAAAAACGATAAGGATCAAACATCAATAGACTATACTTGACAGTGAAGATGAAGATGAAGATGACTCAGTTGGTACACAAGCAAATGAAGTAGAAGAGAATAAATAAGAAAGGGAAGAGGATAATATGGATACTAGTGAAGACACATAATATATTCAAGAAGAAGAGATAAGAGAAGAATCCCCAAGAAGAGACACAAAGACACCTTCAAGATTGACTCAAAAGAATCATCCTGAAGAACTGATTATTGGAAATAAGAGCGATGGAGTGCACACAAAAAGACAATTGTTGTATCAGACAAAAATAACACTTTTGTCACATATTGAACCCAACTCAACAAAGAGGCATGTAAAGATGAGAATTGGGTCAATGCTATGAATGAAGAATTGGACCAGATTGAAAAAAATCAAACTTGGGAACTAGTTCCAAGACCAAAAAATAAAAATGTCATTGGAAATAAATGGGTGTATAAAAACAAAATGAATGAGAATGGGCAAGTAATAAGCAACAAAGCCAGATTGGTATGTAAAGGGTATGCTCAGATTGAAAGAGTAGACTATGAAGAAACCTTTGCACCTGTGGCCAGATTAGAGACAATTAGGATGTTCTTAGCTTTCTCCAGCTATAGAAAATTTAAAGTGTATCAAATGGACGTCAAGTCAACATTTCTCAATGGAAACTTAGAAGAGGAAGTCTATATTGAGCAACCAGAAGGATTCCAATTAACTAACAAAGGAGACTATGCTTGTAAACTAAAGAAAACACTCTATGGGCTAAAACAAGCACCTAGAGCATGGTATGCAAGGCTAGATTCTTATTTACAAAAACAAGGTCTCAAAAGAGGATCAATAGATAAAAATCTTTATTGTAAAATTGTTGGTAATAACATGATTATTGTGGAAGTATATGTTGATGATATTATATTTGGCAATGATGATGAAAATATGAGTAAGGACTTTTCTAGGAGGATGCAACAAGAATTTGAAATGTCCTTGCTTGGTTAACTGAATTTCTTTCTTGGATTACAAACAATACAGTCCAATAGAGGATTCTTTATCCACCAATCCAAGTATGTTAAAGATATGCTTAAGAAATTTTAGTTAGAAGATTGCAAACCTGTTAGTACACCTATGACAGTTGGATGCAAACTAAGCAAGGAAGATGAGTCCAAAGATGTAGATCCAAAACACTACAAATCAATGATTGTGAGTTTAATCTATGTAACAACTTCCAGACCTGATGTCAAGCAAGTTGTTGGGATGGTGGCTAGATTCCAAGCAACACCAAAAGAGAGCCATGTTCAAGCTGTGAAAAGAATCTTTAGGTATTTGAAAGGAACCATAGATCTTATTTTGTGGTACCCTAGCAAGGATTCATTCACTTTAAAAGCCTATTTAGATGCAAATTGGGCAGGTTGTGTAGATGACAGAAAAAGTACAAGTGGAGGAGCATTATTTTTGGGAGAATCATTGGTAGCCTGGATAAGCAAGAAACGATTCTCAATTTCCCTGTGTAGCACTGAAGCTGAGTATATTGCAACAACAGAATGTTGCACACAAGTGGAATGGATGAAACAAACCTTACAAGACATCAAAATGGTATTTGAAGAACCTACTACTATCTACTGTGATAATACAAGCGCTATAAGTTTCTCCAAGAATCTTGTCCAACGCTCCAAATCAAAACACATTCTCATAAAATACCACTATCTAAGAGATCAGGTTGAAAATAAGAACATTAAATTGGAATATGTCCCAACACAAGAATATGTGGCAGATATTTTCACTAAACCCTTAAGAAGAGATGTATTTGAATATATCAGGCAAAGATTGGGAGTAATCCCTCTTCCAATCTAAACTCTCAAGAAAATAATGCATCAACTAGCACCAATTCATGGGGAGACAACAATCAAAGTTAGGAGGAGTTACCCAAGTTCATATCCCGGTTAAAAGCATATAGACAGACAAAGCTTTACCATAGGGGAAACAACCATTTTCCATTGATGTCAAAGGGGGAGAGTAACTTCAGAAGAGTGAAGCATCATCACATGGGGAGATTGTGTATGAAGTTGGTGTGTTGCCATCAATGACAAAGGGGGAGATTGTTGGACATAGTGTCATTAATGTGTTGTCATTGATGTCAAACAATAGGACGATATGCAGAGATTAAATCTCAAGAGGGTTAGCGAATGAATATCAAAGCTCAGAAGGAAGAGCGCATTGTAGAAATGTCGTCGGGATCGATGGAAAGACTGAGAAGTCAATCGATGCACAGGAAAAGGTGAGAAGCCTCAACAACCGTCCGATCAAGAAATTGACGATGTTGATCGTCTCATGTAACGGACGTCGGTCATATGAGTGACCATGGAATTAAGTACCATTGAAGGATTGGTCAACGATCAGATCAATTTGTGACCGTCGAATATGCAATCTAGATCAAGGGCAGGGATTGATTGCGGAGCACGAAGAGAGAACTAAACTACACATTATTCCCAATCTCGCAATTAGTCTAGATCGTCAGATCTCATCGACTCAAAGATCAACGACTATGATTGATCCACCAAACGATCAGATTAAGTCGTGATCTTCGGATACGTAAGCACCAGATCAACGACAGGGACAGATTGCAGAGAGCAAAAGGAGAATTAAACAACGTGTTATTTCCAATCCTGCAATTAGTCAAGACTGTCAGATCTTATAGATTCAAAGATCAATGACTGTGGTCGATCCACTAACAATCACACAACTTCAATTGCGGAGTTTGGGTAACAGGCTAAACCACACACAAGTTATGGTTCCAGAATCCACATCGATCGTCGATGGTCACTCGTCAATAGATCTACAGTTGGCATCAGTTCCACTACCAACGAGCAATTTCCATTGCAGAACTCGACGATAGTTTTAAACGTCGTGCTAGTTGAGGACCCCACAATCATCCTTCATCATTGATCTGCTTCGAGACCATTCTCGACCGATGGATCAAGTTGACTGGAAGGATAGGATAAACAAGGCAAAAGAACTGAGATCTCGAATACCCGAATTTCCGATAGCCGTTGGATCACTTTAAGTGGAAGGATAGGATAAGCAAGAAAAAAGAACTGAGATCTCGAATACCCGAATTCTTGATAGTTGTTCGATCACTTTAAAGTGGAAGGATAGGATAAGAAAAGAATAAGAGTCGTTGGATTTAAACCAAGGCAAAGAAGCATCACAGATAGATCGAGCAGACGATCTAAGATCATGATCAACGAACAACATTCATTTCGGGTTATAAGTTGTAATGAGGTTACACTTCGAGGAATCTCACTTCGAGAGAACTGAGAAGTGGAGAGATCGAATTATCCGAAGTCCCGAAGGCTGAAATTTCGAATTCACTCTCAGTCGTCGATCTGAGATACATTTCGGATAGTACTCTGACCGTTAGATCAAGGAGAAGAATATGTGCCACATCGGGGGATCTATGTCAGCAGACCACATCAACGAGGACACGTGGCATAGTTAGATAATGACCACTGTCAAGATGGAATCGACATTTCAAGTACGTGTAAATCACGAATCTGAGTGACACGTGAAAGCCACTCGGCCTGTGCCATGTCAACAAGTGACGTCAATAAGTTACGTCACTCATAGAGTTTTACTTTAGGAATTTCACCACCAACAAATGACCTATGTCCCAAAGTCCTGAAAGTCGAAGTCCCGAAGTTGACATGAGTCATCCGATCCGAAGAACACTTCGAGAGTATTCTCAACCATTGATCCAGTATAGTGGAAAGATAGTGTAAGTGGAAATGTTAATCGACAACAAGCGATATCCACAGTTTTATGACTTATTCAATAGGTGATCACTCCGGAGGAAAATGGAGCAACAATTATCCGAACCCCCGAAGTCTCGAAGTAAATGAGAACTGTCCATCTAATTGGGAGATTAAAACATGGCCATTGATTATGATATGTGATCAAGCACTCGCTTGTCCTAGCGCCTGGTCACCGCTTGTGGTCATATAAAATAAGAGAATTAAAGGCAAAAGATTATACATCGCTTAAGTCGATAAGCCCGTGGTTTTGGGTTGTCAGCCATATGTAATGGTTTGAAGGAAGCACCCCAACAGAACTCGATTTTTGTAGTAGTTGCAGTGATTATGGTTAAGTTAAATGAAGAGGTGCGATGGTCCAAACGAAAGGACACAATGCATTATAACTCACATCATTTTGAAGATTATATAAACGAGAAAGAGTGGTGAGAAGAATGTGTCTCTGCATTCCAAATCAGAAGATATTGAATCACAGAAGCAGAGAGATGTAGTGAAAACCCTAATACATAAGTTTTCCAGATTCAAAAATTAAGGGTGGTTGGGTGGTGCAAGGGCAGGGTGGTGCCTACATGGGAGTTGGTGTTTCCTTGTTAGTTGTAGCTGACTAAATAGGGGGTCGAAGCCTCCTACCAATTGGTGTTGGTGAACAAGGGTGTGGGTGCATCCTGATCAGTTGGTGCTGATCTAAAAGGAAGAACATCTTCCTTTTATGTAACATGTAAAAACAAAATTTTGCAGTTAACAGAAAAATGTTTTTGGTTTTCCCAATTGGGTTCCACGATAAAATATTGTGTTAAAATTTTGTTTGCATTAACAAAAGAAAATTGATAAAATTATTCTGTCACTTATTCACGCCCCCCTCCCAGTGACAAGATCTGATCCTTCATGATCTTGTATTTTGCAACATCCCTCTTTAGGTTCTTTCCTTATGGTATATGAATTTTTCCACATCCATCTTAGGGATCTTGTGCAATATCCCTTTTCAATTCATACTTTTCTTTTGTGACATCCCTTCACATTCTTACACAATATCACTTAACAATTTTATTGAATGTCAGTTAGAGTTATGTTGGCAATTTTGTTCATTTGTCTTCTTAGATCCTACAAATGTTGCTCGTAGACATCAGTTTCAATATTGTGCATGCAATTTTTCTACACTTAACTTACACAACATGTGGTAGCACATAGATATCCATGTGTCATTACTTGAGTAGAATCATATTGTGTGGTTTGTGGAGTTTTGTACCCTATTTTTCTTAGCAAAGCTTACCACATGTCATAATATGCACAAATTATGTGCATGGTTATATGTGGAGCTTGCCACCACATGTCACCATTTGTACAACATTTTGTTGTGCTATGTATGATGTTCTGCAACTTCTTGCGTAAGGGGCTTGTTATAGAAGGATTTGTAGTTGTGAAAATCCCAACACAAGATCACACAATCTTGCGTAACTACAAGATATCCTACCACTGTCACCTTATTAATAAATCCCCTCGTTTTAGTGATGGAGGAGGTCCACCACAGTGGAGGATTCCCTGGTGACCTCAAGGGATCAAAGTAGCAAGTTTGTTAGCCAAGCCTCCGGCCCCCTCTCTTGATCACCTAAGTCAAGGTCTAGGTCAAGGAGAAATAAGAGGTAAAATATGGTTTGAGTAACTTCTCGGAACAAGAACACTTATAGCATATATATGATGATATCCAAGTACCAGTATGCAAGTAACATCTCTTTAAGACACTAGACAACAAAGATCACCATGGCTGTTATGAAATTGCAACAAATTATAGTAGTACAACAACAACAGATAAATTATAACAGAAACAAGAAATACACTTCAAAATTACAACAATGTACCATGAAAACTTAGCATTAACTCAATAGAACATTGTCCAATTGTTAGATGCATTTTTTGGGTATGTTAGGCCACTGTTAGAGCAATATATGCAGCAAATTAAAGTAAGTTAGTATGGTTGTAGCAAACTTTTTCAACAACAACACGCTTATTAGTAAATTAACTTAAGCTAGTGTTAACAAAGTTAGTAGGAAGCTTGAGAGAATGAAAATTGAGAGTTTGTTGATCACTTTCACCATGAGAGAGCTTAAAGATTAGTTCCTTTGAGGGATATGGATTCTTTACAACAAAAATGCAATAAGTTTGGAGATGAGGCTAGCAAAGACTAAGAGGTAGGGCTTAAAATCTAAGGTGATAGCACATTAGGGCCTTAGGGTTTAAACCTCGAGGAGAAGGATTGCTAGAGTGCAAGCACTTTTGGGCTGTAACAACCTTTTCTCCCTTCTTAGGTACTTCACCTAGGTCACAATCGTACTTCACCTAGGTCACAATCATGATTCTAGGGATAAAATCCTAAAGTGATAACACTTTAGGGATTTAGAATGTGTTGTGCTAGGCACTACAACCCTCCATTTTCCTGTAATCTATTTGCAAAATCCTTCCAGGAAAATGGAGCCCCTTGTATTTTTTGACTTTGAAGAATATTCAACTTGCATCTTCACAATGAATTCTTCCCTTTACTCTAAACACGCTCCTTAAGCTTCATTTATTAACCAAGTTGTTATCTTTCAAATTGCAGCACTTGTTTATAATTCGTTAAGACAAACAATCGAGATACAAGCCCATAAATGAAGTGGACAAGAAAGAAAAGCTTGTTGTCCTATATTGCAGCAGTAAACAAGAATATATATCAGCAAGAATAATAACTAGTTACTACAAATTTAACCATCAAAATGATCAATTAGTTGTTGGACAATGAAGCACTAAATCAGTGTATAACTTTCCAATATTCAAGCACAAACTTTGATGGTAAAAGAGGGCTATTAGATAGTGTTTTAAGAGAATTATTGTAACAACCAAGTGGCTGTAGCAAAGATTTGCTATAGCAGCAAATTCCAACCACGAAAAATGACAAGTAAACCGTAAAAAATATAGACAATGAGCAGTAGAATAAAAGTACAAGTTTACAAGTAATTTCCATGGTTGAAAAGCATGTTAAAATGAGAGATTGAATATGTTTTGTTGCATCCCTAATGGTTGTAGCTTTTAGTTGATTATAAAAAGAAAACCACTAGGCCAATCAAGACGCCTTAGTGGCTTTAGCAAACTTAAGACACCGAGATAAATTTCCAACTTGAACGATTTCAATATCTCTCAAAATCATGTGTACCAATACAAGTAATTTATATCTCCAATGCAAAATTATATTAGTGCCTTGCAAAAATGGGTTATGGAGTCTTCTTGTATTAGGTTAGGTCTACTACTTCTCAAGGGGTGTAAGCCTTTTTACTTCGTTGAACAAGTAACCCTAACAAGGTAAATCTAGGAGGGTGTAAGCCCTTTTACTCCTCCAAGAAATCTTTGCATAAACTTATCCAATCAACAACAATGATAACTTGGTGGAAGGTATAAGCCATTTTATTCCTCCAAGGATCTATCCAAGAACAACCATGAAACAAGAAAGAAGAACTAACAATATGCATATTTTTCTTACCAATTTCAAGAGAAATGATAGACAAACCCTTGTTTACCAATAAAATATCATCAACATGCAAAAACAAGCCTCCAAGAAGGGTAGTGCACCACTTTTATCCACTAGACAAGTATAAACCATAACATAAGAGAGAGAGATATGTAAATTGTCCAAGAGGGGCGAAAATTTCAACCAAGTAGCTCCTTTCACATGAGAGAGTTATGATAACATGAAATGAATTTGATCCTTATTTATACAAAACCTCTAAAAAGTATTTGTCCACATTTAGTTAGGGTAAACCAAAAAACAAGGGGCCCATTCCCCTTTACAATTTAATTTTGAGTTTACACATAAATAAACCCTAGAAACATGACGTCATACCCTAAAAGGGTGACGTTTTGGCACTTTAAGCAAGTCGTTGACCTTGGAGAAGAAAACGTGGAGCCTCCAAAGGATATCTCTCCATAATGCAAGGGATTCTCCCCATCAAAGTATGCCAAATCATTATAGAACTTCACCATCATCATCAAAACCCTATCCCAAGGGTGATGTCAAGCTCTCCCAAGGTGACATTTTTACCTTTTGAGGCCAAACGTTGGGCTAAGATGGGGCAGGTATCACATCCAAGGTGCCTTCCCTTACCTCCAAAAGAAACGTCCAAGCTTTGGCTGCTCCCATGGTGTGGGTCACGGCATCCACTCTGTGGGATTCAAGCCCCAATGAAGGCCCAAGTTGAGCTTGTTCCTCCAAAGCCCCCATCAAACAAGGTCCCACAAAGATAGACAAGTGCACCCTCCAAGGATCTCAAGTCAAATGTGTCATGGAAAGTAAAATCACATATAATACAAGAGCCACCTAAACTTGTGCATCAAAACTACCTTATCAAATTAAACAAGTGTTCAAAGACCCTATGCAATTTTCCAAGTTTAGGTATGGGAGGGTTGGCAATGTGACCTATTGGGTGTATCATTCCTTAAGTCAATGAGTGTTTCCTAGGTGGACCCTCTCTAAGTCATGTGGAGAAGATGAATTTGTTGGGGGGTAAGACTTTTGGGCATGGGGTTCATGACATACAAGGGTTCGTATTGTCTCTTTTATGGGTGCCTTTGTAGAAGGTGTGTTGCATCTTCATTTTCAATGCATCCTTTTTTCCAAGCCCATTTAATTGACATTAATTAATCAAAGTCTAGAACAATTGGGTACTCCCAATGAGTAACACAAAGATTGGGGGCAGTACCACAGTGTCACTTAAGGTGAGAGGTACACAAAGTTCCATAGGGGTAAATCAAAAGTTTTAACACACTTGTGGAGATCCCTCAACAAGTGGGTCATCTATATAATATGCAAATGTTTCTTGCAAGTCTTTGATTTTTCAAAAGAAATGTTTCATCGTTCTCAAGACCTCTTTGGGTGAGCATATGGAAGGTTAATTCGGATTTTATCTTTTTTCAGCTACATTCCCTCTGGGCCTTCAATCCCTTCTTCCCATGAAATAGGTACAATCCTTTCTTGGCTCAGTACACCCAAAAACACCAAAAGATAAGGGGACGAAAAGGGGTGAAGTGTGAAAAGTGGTAAGTATGATCAGAAATGGATGACTCGTCAAGGGGACCTCCCAATAACAAACCCATTCCCAAGGGTGACCACTTACTAGGGCACAATGTCAACCACCAGGGTGAAACAAGGCAAAGAGCATAACTTCCAAGAAAACGTTCTATAATCAAAAGCATCTTTAAATGCAACATACTCAAATGCCTCAAGTAACAAAGCGACACTTACCACAATACCTGACTTGTACCTCATGGAGCAAGACCCATCGTCTTTTGGAAGCAAGTTGATGTGGTGAATGCCATCGTGATGAATCCAGGATGTGTGATGGTGAAGTGGGTATATGTCTGTGCATGTGGACCCTGTCAATCGTCTGTCTCTCGATACTCCATGTCTGCAACCTGAGGGCCTCGAGATATCATCTCCTTAGTTATCCCTAGGAAATGAGGATAACAAGCCAAACTCGCCTAAGGATTATAAATAAGTGCTCACTCTTGACCCTTATTGTTTCATTCAACATTGAAGGAAGGAGATTTCCCCCCAAGCATCACACACAAAGCTCCTTACCCTCAACAACTCAACACCTTACACTCACCAGGTAAGCCCTAACTCTACCTTATGCCCATTCTCTTGCTGATTAGAGTATTCTAGGGTTAGGGTTTCTTTTGTTTGGTTTTTCTGTTACCATAAAAGCCCTAGTTATCCCCAATACCTCTTCTATAACGTTTCTCCACCTCTCCCCATGCTATAACCCTACACTATCTCTCCATTAAACCGTCGGTATCACCATGGACCGTTTTAGCTGAGCCTTATACTCACGCTTCATCTCAGTCCTGAACCCACCAGTGACACTCGCGTGACCTCGACATCTAACCGAGTTGCTCGAGACTGATACCTGGTCACGAAATGAGCATGTCTTCAACCTTAATCGAGGGTTATCCACAGACCTGAATCTCTTTAGAGACATGCTTGAAATCCCCCAGATAAAGAAGGCTAAACTTCTCACAACCTAAGTTTTGATTCCAGGATTAGACTAGACCTTGCTTCGATACTTAGCGCGAAAACGATGCAACTTTCATCTTTTTCGGGGATTGTCATACTAATCTCTCCACCCCCATCGAAAGCTTTTCCACAAACTCTCCCGATCGCCTTCGACGAAGTTTATGCAAACTCTCTTGAATCGAGCTTTGGCTGATCGAAATACTTCACGCCAATCCTGCCGATGTACTAAAGGTTCCATCGATGACCATCCTGTTAACTTCCCCGATGGTAATTAGAGCCTTTTCTATTAATCCCTCTGATCCATCAAGTTGCCCATCGGCACAATTTACATCAATCTCTTCGATTTACACTTTAATCTTCGGAGTACTTAGTGTCAACTCCTTCGATATATTGGAGAAGTTTGTGTCAACTCCTTCGATACATAAGAGGAGTTAAAGATAACTTCGCCAATTCTTTGATCCCTCATCCTCATCGATGATCTTCCCATCAATTGTTTCAATATAGACTGAGCATATCGAGACCTTTCATACTAACTATGCAATGTCTTTCGAAGGACTTGTCACTAACTCATCCGATTTTTAAACCTCTTGAACATCTTTTGAACTTGTTCATTTTCTAACTTCTCACCATATTGCTCACTGTGCCTGCCATTATACTTTCGTCATCAAATGTCGAACTTACACCCAACGTCATCTCAAGCGAATCCTCAGGTAATTGAAGATAATTAGACATATTAGTTTTATGTATCAGTTATTTTTTTATCCTTACACTAATCTCATCTTCACCTTGCAGGTTCGGACATGTCTCCAAGAAAGAAAACAACTAGCAAAGCGTCAACCACTAAGGCCTCCATAAGTGGACAACATATTGAAGATGAACCTAACACCCCTGAGGCTATGTATGATGACATCGCTCGACTCCTAGAAAAGGAAGGGGATGCACTTAGATGGGGAGATGTATATCAAATGTTCTAAAAACATAACTTCTTGACTGATGTCGAGGACCAAGATGAACTAAGGATCTTCAAAAACATTAGAAGATCTAGGATATTCAGAGTAACAACTCGTGTTGTTGTGTTCCCTTGCGCATACACCATCACTTGGATACTAAAGCATGTAGATTTGGGGAATAGATATGTCTGTAACTCGAGAACCCATAACATCGTTCCGACCCGAAGACTTAGCAAAATGCTATCATCTTGAAAAAGGGACTAAGAAGTTGGATAGAAAACTTCTCAATGAGTTCGAGTATACAACCAAGGAGTTGTTCCCTAGGTGGTATAAGCCAGATAAACAATTGAAACTTAGGGAGGGTACCCTATGAAAACACTAAGAAGACCTTATCAATACATAGTAGCCATGCTATGCAGGCTATACGAGGAGCAAGATGCCTCCCAGTTCTCCCTGTCATACATGCCTTTGATTTATTGTTGCATAGACAAAGGAATATCGTTTAACTAGGGTGACATCTTATTAGCTAACTTGATCGAAGTCATCACTGCAGTTGTAGAAGCTCAATCGGGAACTTTCCCGAGTTTCCACATGTATTCCTACCTCTTAGACATCATGTGTGTTGCCCACCAATACCCTAAGATGGGGTGGAAATGTAAACCATTAGATGAAGCCATTCACATATACTGCAAAGTTCTCTGAGAGAACAAGTACAATAAATAATACTAGAGGATATGTGAGCACTTTCTGACCCCCTTGTACGAGTTCATATTTTGGACACCAACCCCATGTATGACGCACAAAGCGATATATGTCATTAAAAGGATCAGGGATTGGTACCTTATGGAGAACAATAATTATATCATAGTGTATGGCGCCACGAAAGCCCCCCATCTCCTCCCTCAATTCGTACCAGACATGTTAGTACTTTAGGAGGTGTCATATCAAACAATGATCCATGGAGTATGAGGAATGCTATATCGAGGCTATAAGGAAATATGGCCACCGCTCCCACTGTATATCGATGTCTACTCATTTTCGAACACCAAGCAAGAACATGAAGAAGTAAACACCTTGTTATCATATCATTTTGGAGAGGAGAGGTTCAGGAGACATGACCCAAAGGGGGTTGTAAAAGAACATTTCAATAAGGTAGGCTTGCCTTGGGAATACACCACAGACGTTTGGGAAGAGGAGGAAGTACATCACCATACCATAAATTATGATCAGGTCACCTTCAAGAGATGAGGAAAGCCCTTAGGAAGGATTACAGATGAAGATAAAGAATGAGAAGAAGCTAGAAAGAAAGCAAAGGAAGAAGCAGCAGAAAAGATGTCTCTTGTTTTCACTTCTACACATTCAGGATCAGCAGAGGAATAAGAGAAATTGGCGGATAAAAAGAGGAGGAAGAAAGAGAAGGTTCACAAGAAAAAGAACGACATTGCTGAGAAAAAGGGGAAAATTGCTGAAGAAGCCAAAGTCAAATCCAAAGCGAAAGCCACAACAAAGGAAGTTGCCCCGAAGGAAATGGAGCAAAAAGAAACATCAGAAAAAGTAGTAGCAGTAGAAGTAGAACAAAAAGCAGGGAAAGAAGCGACAGAAAAATAAGCAGAGGAAAAACAGAGAAAGAAAGATGAGGAAGCCAGAAACAATCAAATGGTCCCAATGGACATCGATATCCCTGAGATAAAAACAACCGACGCAAGCGAACATGCACAATTTAGCAGACTAAGTTTGGGACTCGGTATTCCATTCAGACTAAACTATGTTCCCGACTTGAGAAAGTTTGTATATGACAAAGCTTTAGGTATAATTGTACAAGAACAAGAGAAGAAAGTATCAGTAACAGGGGGAACCCGATTTTGGTCATCACACAAACCCCTATAACAAAACACGTCAGCAAGGATCTAGTGGCCAAAGCCTCAGTTGGATCCGCTTTTTGGAATGCCACAGAGGATAATGTTTGAAATCTGCACCAACAAAATTTCGTAAAAGAAGTAAGGATTAAGGAGCTAGAGGAGAAGCTTTGACAAGTAAAGATTGATGAGGGTAGCCTCCGAAGTTTCAAGGCAAGCACAAAAACGGTCAGGACCGAGCTCGAAGAAGCCCTTATTGACATGTACTCTCACTTGCACATGTTCCAAGATTTAACTACTAGTATCATAAACTAGCATAGCACTGTGCAAACCAAGCTCACACAATTCAATACTATTCGAGAAGGCATGAACAACACTGACATTGTAAAGATTTTGGTATGCTCATTTAACCATAGACAATGTCACATCATTGTCACCCAACCATAGGAATTCACATATGCCACCCCCGAGCACACTAACCTTTACTTAGAATAATTCCAACAAGCCTACTCTAGAACCAACAGATAAACCTTATCCACAAAACTGTTGCAACAACAACACAATAACCATACAAAGATAGCTTACCTTACACCAAGAGAAGCATACAAGCGAAATACCAGAAAGATTGAGAATACTCCACGGAAAATTTTGCACTATTCTCTCCATAATTGCACCTTCTTCTGCTTCAATTGCAACTCCTTTGATTTACGCACTAGTTGTTGCTGCAACTGCTCCTAAGACTTGCACCCTTCTTGATGAGTGAGTGAGAGTGAGTACAAATGAGCTAGGTGCGTCCTTATTTATATTAGCATGTCTAGGTTACTTTACTTAGTGGGGCCGACTTCGCTTTCTAGATCCTTTTATTACTTTAATGTTATTCTCTTGAGGTCAACTTCTCTTTTAAGGTTTCCACTCATCTGTTTAATGGTTCACTTGCTTCTAGAATATTCTTTGCATCTAAGAAAGGTCAGCTAGGAGGGAAAGATCCTCCCAAAGATACCAAAACATCAACACTCCCTCTTAGCTAGGGTGGCATATTTCACGATGTCTTCATCTAGCAGTCCACTGACTACTCTGCAATTAGTTGGTAGCACACAACTGCCACAATGCCATCGGTAGATCGAATCATCTATCAAAGTCTCTGCAATCAAGTAACACTCAACTACTTCCAATGTGAACTTGCAGTCTTCATGGTAATCAACTAGTAGCGCACAACTACTACAATGCCATCTAGTATAACATGATTGTGCCAATCCATAGTAGTACATAACTACTATCCAGTGGTGCACAACCACTCCAAGTAGCACACAACTACTATCCAGAGACACAATGTCTCTCTCCTACAATCGAACTACCATGCAATACAACAATCTTTATGATTATGCAACAATCAGCTAGTGGCACACAACTACTACAATATGCCCTCAAGCACAATCATAGTCTTCCACCTCCACGACTATGCAACAATTAACTAGTAGCACACAACTACTACAATATGCCCTCAGCCATAGTCAGGATCCGTATGACTATGCAACAATAATCTAGTAGCACACAACTACTACAATATGCCCTCAGCCATAGTCATACCTATGATTATGCAACAATCAACCAGTAACACACAATTACTACAATATGTCATCAACCATAATCATAGTCGATGTCTCTATATCTATGTAGCAATCAACTAGTAACACACAACTACTACAATATTCCATCAACCATAGTTATAGTCTCATCCAGTAGCACGAAGCTACTCCCATAGTCTTCACGACTATGTGTGTGATATTTCTTCTCTCATCAGGTCCGATAGTGCATTACCCCCTCAATCGCAAGACTGATCTAGGGAACCCTTGGCCAGAGGGGTTAGCCAACATGAGAAGAAACAACACACCTCCCTCTCATTAAGAGTGGACATTCAACACCTCGATTCTTTCCGCTCCTAGTCAAATCAACATAACTAATAGAAGAAAAACTATGCTTGGGCCATTCACCACTAGCCAAATAAGCATGGCTAATCCTGTGAGCGAATGTACCATTCTCCCTTGGTCAAATCAACATGACCAATATGGGAGGATGTCTTCCCGACACTACTCATATGTGGATGTGTACTGGAGCTTTACAACTCCCTTCTGCATCATGTCTCAGTTGAATTCCTGCAAGAAACTCTCATAGCCACGTTGCTTCACAGCTTGCAATATTGGCTTCTATATACTCTGCCTCTTCTATACTGAGTAGCATTGTCTTCTACTTCCTACTCAACCATGAGATCACACTGATCTTGAACCGAAGCAACAACCGGAAGTACTCTATTGATCCACTACACTCCCTGCCTAGTCAGAGTCTATATAATCCTACAGCTTCACATCTCCATTTGAGGCATATCCCAATCCATATCCGCTTGTACCACGTAGGTATCTCAACAAAATGTTTTGTTTTCAATTGATGTACATGTCTCAAAATCAAGGTAAAATGTCCACATCCCAATTGTCCTTCTGACTATCTTCCTTCACTGAAACAAGGGAATCCTCCTAGGAGGTCTCATATCTCCTCAAAGTGTCTGAAGATTTTGATCTAGACTCATGTCTGTTAGTCCTGGAGAACGTCTCTCTCATCTGAATTGGAATCTGAATCTGAAGAGGAATAATTTTTGAATGAAAGTCTCTAAGAAATTTACTCTCTCTGAGATCAGACTCACTCTGAGTCTGCATGCTCCCTCTGAAGCTTAACTCCCTCTAAAGCTATATAGTCTTTGGAGTCATCTGCTTCCTCTGCATGTGTTGACATCCTCTTCTCCTTCATTACATGAATGCACACAACTCTATGTCTGGATAGTCTACTTCATGTTGCCTCTTGCAACCGTCATCATAGCCCTCTCTCAGAGCTATTACATGTGACCTTCCTGGAACAAGAAACAAGAACAACAACATCTCCATGGTAGCCTCCATGGAATTTACAAGGTAACCTGCCTGAAACAAGGTGAATAAACTAGAGCATTTACTTAATGGTAGTCATACCAACAATAATCAAGTGTTACTAAACTAGCAGTAAAAATGGAAATGATAGAATTCTAAAGATTGCTACTCTAGTTACAACACATACTTAAAACATAGCAATATAAGGAAATATCAAACCTGATATGAAAACTTGAAGTTTAGTTGTTGTTATTCCACCTGGGTTGTCTTCTATAGTTTCTCGATCTTGTGATTGAACAAAAGATCCCTTCTCCTGCAAACACCCTCGAGATAGTGATACGATTTAAACATATACAAGTAGATACCTCTGACAAATATCGGCAGGAAGCGACACCATCCGAAAACAACAACAAGCAACGATGAACCTTAAAACTTCATAGTGATCCAACTTGCAATCTAAAGGTAGCTGGAGATGCGATAGGGTAAGGCGCACTAGGACAACCAAAAAATTAGTCCCAATACTTCACAGAAAGTTTCAATGCAACTGGTACTGCAACTGGCACTACAACTGGCACGAAGGAACTGACATGAAGGAATTAATACTGCAACTGGCACGAAGGAATTGGCATTGCAACTGACACAAAGGAACTAGAACTGTAACTGAGGATCTTCCTTCCAGCGGTCAAACTGTTCTGAAGGTAACTAGCTCTGAAACCATGTTAAGATTTTGGTATGCTCGTTTAACCATAGACAATGTCACATCATTGTCACCCAATCATAGGAATCCACTTATGCCACCCCCGAGCACACTAATCTTTACTTAGAATCCTTTTATTACTTTAATGTTATTCTCTTGAGGCCGACTTCTCTTCTAGGGTTTCCACTCATCTGTTTAATGGTTTACTTGCTTCCAGAATATTCTCTGCATCTAAGAAAGATCATCTAGGAGGGAAAGATCCTCCCGTAGCTACCAAAACATCAATAGACACATGGATAATAGAGAACCCAGATGCACCGACATAGCTATATCGCCCCTCATCCAAGGAAAGAAAAATCGACACCTATTGTAGCAGACCTGACCCCTAAGTACCCGTTTGAGGGGTGGTGTATTAAATTTTCGCTTCTTCTATGAACCTTAAATCTTCTCTATCATAGCTCCATCTTCATTTTCTCTTCAAGAGCTTTCCAATGATGGTAAATTCTCTTAGGATTGATCTCTTGAATGAAAGGTATGACCTTCCGAAGTTCTTGGGTTTACATAGGCAACATCTCTCTTACTACCACGTGGCATCCACATGACGTGTCATTTACCATGCCAACTGACTTGGCGACACCCTGGTCTTGACATGGCACTAACCTAGCTTGCCATGGTGAAACTTCAATCCATGTAGGAATACAACCATCGTCGCTTATACCTTCTTCCAACACATTCTCGCTGGTGGCAGACTCATGAACTTGCAGACTCATAATTTCATAGCTTCCTTTCATCAGTCTTCCTGAGAAGGCTCATTACTTAGCTATGTTTCATCTTCATGGACTCATAGACTTGTGGATGCATAAATCTATAAGCATCCTTTCATAGGTTCATTCGAGAATTCTTGACACTTATCCATTTTTCATCTTCACAGACTCCTAGAATTGTGGATGCATACTTCTATAAGCATCCTTTAATAGGTCCATCCGAGAAGTCTCGACACTTAGCCATTTTCATCTTCACAGACTCGTAAACTCGTGGATGCATAAATCTATAAGAATCCTTTCATAGGTCTGTCCGAGAAATATCGACACTTAGCCACTTTCATCTTCGCGGACTCATGAATGCATAATCCTTCCCTTCATAATTTTGTCTGAAGAGTCTCAACACTTAACCACTTTTCCATCTACACGGATTCACAGACTCGCGAATGTACAATTATGTATCTCCTCTTCATAAGTCTGTTCGAAATGTCTCAACACTTAGTCATTTTCCATTTTCCATCTACACGGGCTCGCATACCCATTCATCTCAACTTTCCAACCCTTAAATTAAACATGGACCCACTCCCTATTACTTCAACTAACTACAAGCCTCCACGTGGCTTCCTTGTACACGTAAGCTCATGACATCAAAATAATGTTAGCATGATGTCATCCCTCCTCTCGTTAATGTCTAAGGGATTCCACGTCGATCAAGACCAAGATCACATCCCATATGTACTCCGATCAATGGTCAAGATCTTTCAAACTTTTGTTCCGACGTCCAAGGATAAAATGGAGGTCTAAGACATAGTTCACCCAAGGGACTGCACTATGGCCCACCGACCAAATACCTGTTGTCATTCATAGGCTAACACCTATCAACTTCTGGACATGTTGGTGTTCCAAGTCAGCATGGTACATTATGCTGACGTTACCTTTCCTTCAAATATCTCTTAAACGAGACCACAATGATTTATAATAGACGTTAATCCTCAATTAATTGTCTAGATTAACCCGAGTACATTCTCTACAGGCAGGGTAACCTGCCTCAATGGAGGGTCCAGATCTATTCGCTCTGTCGATCCAACGACTGTGATTCCTTCGAGCTCAAAACATGGTTTTTCATCTAATTCATGACTTAGACCATTCAAGGATTTATCTTTAGTTCTTTTCCCTTATGTTCAGCTATTAACTTATGATCCTAGTTTCCATTCACGGATTTCCCATCACAACAATGGATATATATATATATATATATATATATATATATATATATATATATAGAGAGAGAGAGAGAGAGAGAGAGAGAGATCACATGGGAATCATAAAATTAAGTTCATTCCTTTTAGCTTAGAACATTACAAAATGCTTGTATTCAATTGTGCAGGGCATGCACCATTCTTGTCATCTTACTGTCATTTAAACGAAGGAGATTTCAATTACAATAAGCATCATTACTATAAATCAAGTATGCATATGTATGGTGCAAGTAAAAGTATTCAATCATGCATTTTAATTCAATTACACAAAGTCTATGAAATACTTATCTATTACAGTTGATAGCCGACCAACTAACCGTGAGTGTTTTCCTTTCCACCCAACCCTAAACTGAGATGCATTCACTCTTAGCATTTTGGCCAACCCCCATGCCAAGCCATGATACCACTAGGGAATCTCTCTCAAGTTCTCAACAAGATTTGAAGGTTACTCTCCTTCTCTCTACTCTAGGTATATATTTTCCGTACACCCACCTAGCCCAAGTCTCTTTGAGGTTTATCAGATGCCTTCCCAGCATAAAGCTTGCGACCTTCTTAGATCAGGTTGGGTTTTCTGGTCTTCTTTGCTCCATCTCCTCGTCTTCTATGGGTTATCTAGTCTCTTTATTGCATGCAATCGATCATTCATTTTCACAACTCTCTTCCTCCGAGGCTTGAACTCTTCTCATTCCCTTTTTCTATTTCTCTCTGTGATTTTTCTTGCACACATGACTTAGGCAAGTTCTCGATCTATCCTTCTATTTCTTTTTTTAGAGGGAAACTAATGGGTCAATCCTGAGGACTCGTGGTGATATTTCCTATTGTCCTCTAGCTGACCGCTTCCTAGCCCTTCTGAAATCCCTCCATACTTCCATTCATTGGGTTGGTTGGTTGTTCAACTACCAACCCCTCCTCATTAATTGACTTGTCTTGTTATCCAGGCTAAGGGTAAATAATTTGAATGTTTCCAATTAATATTTCCGCAAGGTGGCTTGGGGTCCTTTAACTTAATAGAACCTCCCCTCATTCCTCTAGTGATATCATGGCCAATACTTTAAGGCTTCAACCATCAGTCAACTGTCGGCGTTTACAATTAAATAATAACACATTTACAATATTTGCAAGCCATTGCATGAAAATCATAAATTATGATTAATTACAGGCTGGAGAAAACATGGGTGTTACACCTATGCACTAGACCATTGCCAACAACTGGGATAAAAGGAAGACAAAGAAATGACAAGATCAATAGAAATTTGTTCACGCATTCAAAAAAAGATGAAAGAACTACTCAAATTATGTCGACTGCACCAACTAGAGGATCTTGGAAAAAATCTTATAATGGAGGAACTGGTCGAGAAGGTACAAGACAACAAAAGTCGCATGCAAGAAGTCACCGAATAAGCCACCACAGTAACAACAAACCTCATAGAACACCACCTCATTCAACCGACAAAGGTCCATACAATGGTTCAAGAATTCATGACCATATTATCAAAAGATATGCAGACCCTCGACGACAACATGACAATGCACACGACCACCATAGAAGAGATTGCATACCGAAGACTAGTTTCCTTGCATGAAAAAATGGAAATATGGGTAGCATACCTCTGGGACAAGGATCCATAAAAGGAAAAAAATAGCAAATTCGAAATTGCTATCACCTGCTCCCTATTTTATCTTTTTTGAACTACTCCCAATTTTGTCTTTTCTTTGTACACTTGTCATCAAGAAGAAGGGAGATGAACAATTTTGTAACAAATTCTTTAAGGGAATACACAGAGTCACAAAAGAGTTAGTAAAATTGGTATAAATAGAAGAAGAGACCCATTTTAGAGGGTCTCTTCAAGCATTATATAAACTCAAGAACTAATTCAAGGACATATACTGTGTTGATTAATATTGAGAAGCCCTCGGGGCTAGTTTTGGAAAGAGAGAAGAACTTGTGTGTGTCCCCGATTTTGTTGTGAACTTGTTCAAGTGGAATGTATGTTGATCACATGGATTGTAAGAATAATGTTTGCTGATAGACTAATTTGATGCACAGAATGTTATGTTACAATATTGCTATTCTTTCTTATATTTTCAAGTCCTGAGCTCATGAGTTGTTAATGTATGCAAAAATATAATTTAGACTTTTTTGGTTATATGTATGTATTCTCATGTTTCTAACTTTGCACCTTCATTTCAACTATCTGTGTGGGGTTCTTGGTAGAGTTTAGCTTCATTTACAACTCATTTGGTTAGTATAGTTCACTCCTAGCTAGGATATGATATGATATATTAACAATAGATTAGATTCCTTTTAATACATAGTCTTCATCTACATCTTCGCATTTCATAACAATCTATTTTCACCCTCATAACCAACAATGGAAGTCAGGCCAAATTTCAGATGGGTCTCCTAAACCAAACAAAGAATAGTCAAATTGGGACCTTGCACTAGGGAGTACCCCCTACTGTTGCAGGGCGACCTGTTAACATGATGCTAACCATAGCAAGGAGATTTCACCAATTTTGAACAAGAATAACTCTGTGAGAGGAGGAAGCACTTATGCTCCTCTCTCAAGGTTTCACGAAGAAATATGTCTAGCATGAAAAAGAGAAATTACCATGAACATTTGATAACAAAAAGACAATATTTGCATAAATTTCACTTACTTCATCAAGATAGCATGAGAATAAACCATAATTGGAGAAATTCTATCCAAAAATCAGCAAAAGAATCCAAAAAATGATTCTCGAAGAAAGTCACATGAGTGTAGAAGAGAGAGATAGCCAAACAGGGAGAAAATTTCAGACTTGTTCTCTCACAAATGGTGAGATGTCATGACGAAATGAAATTTCAAGTGGACTTATTTATATGGATCCATCTTGACCTATTTGTCCACTTTAAATTGTCAACCAAAAAACATAAGAGGGTAGAACCCTTTAATTTTCCCTTGCAATATACACAAATTAAATTTTACATGAAATAGAACCCTAGAAGAGTGACACCATGCCCTAAGAGAGTGACATAGGCTCTCCAAGTGCAACGTCAAACATGTGGAGGGATACGTTGGGCCTCCAAAGGCCATGTGTCATGCTCTCATGTACCAAAGTGCCCTTGTCATGGGTCTCCTCTTGTCAAGCCACCTACAAAACCATCTCATCCATCAAACCCTAGCCCTCCAAGGTGATGTCAAGGGGTAATATGTGACATCCTAGGCCTCCAAAGGCCAATGTCCAAGTGGAGAAGGGTGAAACCTCATCCTTTGGTGATGCCAAGGTGCCTCCAAAGGAAACGTCCGGTATCATCTAGGTGCAACACTCATCATCCATGGTATTCCACATGTGGGGTTCGACGTCCATCCTGTGGGCAAGGTCCTGCAAAGACAAACAAGTATGCCCTCCAAGGGTCCACAAGTCAAAAGTATCATGCCAAGTAAGCCACATCTAATACAAGAACCACCCAAACATGTGCATCAAAACCCCCCTCTTCAAACTAAACAAATGCTCACAGACCTTACAAGTTTTGCCTAATTTAGGTATGGGAGGAGTGTCATGGGGCCCTATTAGGTAAGCCAATCCCCAAGTTAAGGAATGTTTCCCAAGAAGACCCTATCTAGATCATGTGATGAGTATGAGGTGGGCCGGGGAAGACTTCTGGGCATGGTGTTCTTGACATATCAAGGGTTCATATTGTCTCATTTATGGGTGCCTTTGTGAAAGGTGTGTTGCATCCCTTGTTTGCAATGAAACCTTTTTCCAAGCCCTTGCCTTTAATTTATTATGATCCGAACATTGAGTGCTATGTGAAATTGAAATTAAAGAGCACCACAATGCCACTTGAATTTAGGAACACATTGAGTTCCATATGCAATGGAAAGTAAAGGACACTGCAAATGCATTCCCCCAACAAGTAGGACATTTATTAATTATATGTTTTAGAAGGTCCTTGAATTTTTATGGGGAAGTGTTTCATTGCTCTTAGGAACTTAGGTAAAGCACCTGGAGGGATAATTCATTGGATTTTAACTTTTTCCAACTACAACACCTTTGGGCCTTCAACCATTTCTTCCCATGAAATGAGGTACAAGCCCTTCTTGAGGTCAATGAGCCCAGAAACCTAGAAGATGATGAAACAAAAGGGAAGAAGTGTGGAAAGTGGTAAGTATGAATGGGAATGGAACAATGACCCTTCAAGGAATCACCTAGTAGAAACCCTTTTCCCGAGGGTGACCAAATTACTAGGAAACCATGTCAACCACTAAGGTGAAATTAGGCAAAAGGTATAATTTCCAAGCAAATGTTCCATAATCAAGAAATGATTCTTTGTAACATGTTCAAATGCTTCAAATATTAAAGTGACTCTTACCATGAGACCTGACCTGTTACCTCATGAAGCAAGACACACTGTCTTCTTGGAGCCCAACCGATGTAGTGGATGCTCCTCTGCTGAAATGATGATGATGATGAACTGTGGTCAAATGGAGGGGCTCTGTGGGTTGTGTTGTGCATAGATCTCTTGGCACTCCATGTCTGCTACCTACAAGCCTCGAGACACCATCTCCTTAGTTACCCCTATATTGAGGGGGTAACAGGGCGTACACATTGTTGCACATGAGGCTCATTTAACATATTGATTATGGAGCTTCCATATTATATTTTTATGCAAGGGGATTACACATTGTTGCACATGAGGCTCATGCAACATATTGTTTATGGAGCTTCCATATTATATTTTATGCATTGATTTCTTCTTGTATTGCACTGCATTGCAATGCGTCATTTTCCATGTATTGCATACTATTTGTTGCACAAATCAAACACATAACAAATTATCCTAACATATATGATCGTTTAAATAAAAATACAATCTGAAAATGTAAATGCAAGATATAATTTTTATAAATGATGGAAATGTAGTAGGTGGGATGTTTTTCAAATTTCTCAATGTAATCATATGTAATTATATTTGTGTAATTTAATTACTAGATCACCAATGGGTTCTTCAAGCCATGGACAACATAGAGTCTTGGAAGGTACTATTAGGGAATTGTGTTTCTCTTGGCACCCCTATGGGAAAAAGTACTTGGTAAGGCCTTGCACTCTATCCTCTTGTAACTATTGCTATGGTTAATATCCAAGGTTTCATTGTGGCTTAGAGCATATGGAAGGCTTGGGAGACCATTAAGCCCTTTCCAACTTGGTGATACCTCTCACTAAAATTAGGCTATCCTTTAAAGACCAATGTATATGGTGGATTCCTCTTTTGATGCAAGATGGTAATACATTGGTTGAGGTTTGTTGGTTCTTGGCCCTTAGGTTCTACAAGAAAGGGATTCTTTTGGCCAATAAAATCTATGACATCCAATCAAGGGATTGGCATGATCGTCTAGAGTTAAAAGATAAATTTGGGTTGTTCAACCCTGATAAGATTATTCTTAAAATAACATATGGTTCGTTTCTTGAAGAAATCTCCATGAAGATGGGACTTCGGCCTCCTCTAAGCCAATGGTGAGATTGGAAATGGAATATATCAAAATCCTTTAGTAAGTATAAGCATGTTGATGGCTATAGATGTTTGTGCACAAGGTTAGTCCTGGATGGTTTCCTAAATAAGTTATGGATGCTCAAGACCAAGCAAAAAACTTGGTTGTTTAGGTTGTGTAGCCCATAGAAGGTAGCATTGGAACCTAAGAAAGTGTTTTTTCATGGTAAATAATTATGGGAAGTTTTCTTGTAGACATGAGACTCACTCACCTGCGTGAGAAAAATGCTTGTTTTCCTTAGTGTGAGTATATTGAAACATTTTATGGTTTTGTTCCCTTGCCAAGATTTCTTGAGGGTAGATTGAGCCATTGTGGGGTCATCTTCTCCCTACTACCATTTCCTAGAGAGCTTATCTTCTAGGAGATAAACTCCCTTGGGTTGTAGAGTTTGACACTACATGTCACTTGTTTGTGTGAAATTCATTTTCTTCTAATGTAAGAAGAGTGATGTTTTATTTAAGGAGCCTCTAAATATTTCTCATGGTTGAGTAGTTGTCTAATTGTGTGAGTTCAATCTTACAAATTATTGTATAGGTATGGAAAATCCACGTGGAAATGGGCCACTTGCAACCATTGCTTGAATTTTGTGGAGGTGACCTTGACCTTGCAACATAAGTAAAGAGCCACTTGACATGTCCCCAACTCAATTCTCTCATTCTAGACAACCTAAGAGAGTGGGGGGTAGGCCACATCATAGGTCTAGTCATGTAGTAAAAAAGAGATGTGACCAAAGGCACAATTTGCCTCTCTCCTCATTGCAACATAATAACAAATAGAAGACGTGCACTTTGATGTTTGGAATCCTCGTCCTTAGTGTGGGCATGTTGAAATGCCTAAGAACACTTTTCGGTTTTGTTCCCTTGACAATTTTTCCTTCGGGTAGGTCAAGTCATTATTATTAGATTTTGAACACACCTCAGGTCCGGTCTAGGTTCTCAATAGTATACACACAAATCACACATTCTGAACTGTGAATATAAACACACTGATATGTCTAACAACTTAGCACAACGGAAAATACAACACCAACAATTAGATCATACAAAATACTCAGAAATTTGAGTTTAATTTTAAGAATTCTTCATTAAAACATTACTCAGAATTTGGGCTCTCATACCAGGGAAAATGACCCTTTCTTACATAGAAATAAAACATCAAAACACAAGGGTACACTTACACAAAAAGTACCTTGCCCACTGCAGAAACCCTCCTCGGTTTCTATGCCCAAATTTTGCTAACGATACTGAGTTCAAATTTCATCCTTTACACAGGCCGAAACCCAAAGAAGCCTTTCTCTGCTTGCTGGTCACTTGAGCAGGCCTTCACGGTCTCTTCTTTGTCCCTTCAGGATGGCTATACCAACCCTCAAAAGATGCCCAAAATTGTGGCTAGGTTGATTGTATCAGTCCTCAAAACCTGCCCCAAAAGAACCTGCAACTAGGCTAACTGTATTAGCCCTCAAAGGTTGTCCCAAAACATGAGGCTAGGGTGCAGTTCAAAAACCCACTGAACTTGCGGACCGAGGTTACTTTCCTCTGCAGGATGAGACTCATAAGCCCTCGTGGTCTGAGGCTCCTTTTTCTGTTGGCTACCTCAAATAAACACAAGTCTAATGCAAGCCGCCCCTCCTCCCCAAGAACCGTAGAACTGAGGCCTACTCAAACTTCTCCTCTCCAAAAAATTGCAGGTTTGAGGCATACTCGACCTTCTCCATTGTTGGCTGAGGTCTACATGGCCTATCTCCAAGAATGAATATCACCCTCACTTTCGTCTTTCAACTTCACACTTGATCTCCCTTTATATGACTCAAAAGGGTATGGAAGAATCCCCTAAACCACTTAGAATCCCTTCACTCAAACTCAACATTAAATTAGGTTTTTTTAATCATATCACAAACCTACAAAACCCATCAACAAGTCCACAAAACCAATCAACAAACCCACACCTCACACAAAATATTTTTACAAGGAAAAATCACAATGTGAGTGTCAAGAATGGCTCCCACATGCCCAACACCTAGGTTGATGCAGGAATACCTCTAGATGCTACGAAAACATCAACAATCCCTCTCAACGAGAGAGGTATTCCATCCACCATCACCTGTAAGTAGCTATGTCTCCCACATCGGAAGTGGCTCTGCCTCCCACACTGGATCTTCTACCAGAGCTGCTCCCTTTGACACAGAAGCAAATCTCGCTTTATGACTTGGACCCTTCTTGGAAGACACCTTTCTCCTAGAAGCCTCCCACTTCTGAGGATCCTGCATGGCCTTATCAACCCATGACACCTTCTTGACAGTCTTGGAAGACTCATTTCTCCCACCTGAACTTGAAAGTGGGCTTCCTCTAGACGTATGACTATCCCTCTAAGCCTACATAACCTTCTTCCCACTGTTCTTTAGTATAGGATTTCTTGTTAGCCTATAAAACCGCTCTCCCTAACTCTTAGAACCACCCTTGGGTTTGAGCTAGGTCCATTGGGTCGGAGAAATACCTTTCTCTTTCAGAACACAAATTCAAACCTTGTATGCTCAACCGATGAGACTAAGAGCATGATGCACTTGAGTTTCAGTACCCAAAACACATTATGAACTTGCAACACCCCACCTAACTCCATCTTGAATGGCATAGTATCAACTCCTTTCACCGCATGATGACTCTGATCACCAATTCTCACATGAAGATAAAAATCCCATTTAGTCAAGCTCTCGAACACCTCTTGTGTCCTTGTTATATGCCTAGTAGCTCCATTGTCTAAGAACCAAGCACCCTCACGAATGGTTCTCTCTGAAAGGTGGGAGACAAGAACAGATTCATCCTTGAACTTCTTAGTCAGCTCTTCCTCCTTGGACATGACTGAAGAAACCATATCAACTTGCATCCCTTTCACGCCCTTCTTCTTATTCATACACTGACTGACATAATGACCAAATTCATTGCATGCATAACATCTCACTTTACTCAAGTCTTTCATCCTTTTTCTCTTCTTTATTTGACTAGCAAGAACATTCTCCTCACTACTCTTGTGTTGAAGATTTTTATCTTGAACTTCTTCTTGAATGATGGCATCCTGCAACCCATTCCAATATGGGAGCTTTTCACATGACACAACTCCTTTGATGAACAACTTCCATTGCTCTGAGAAGCCCTTGAGTGACGTCCTCATCAATTCTTTGTTTGCCACGTCGTCCCCTATAGTTGCAAGCTCATCACGAACTTATTGAATCCTGGTTAGATATGATGTCACATTTTATGAACCAATCAGCCTAATCTCCCTGAACTTCTCTCTCAACAACATCTTCCGATTTTTGTTCTTGTTATGAAATAACGCTTTTAGAGCCTCCCACATGTGCCACATTGTGGTATTTCCAGTTAGGTGAGGTATCGAATGATCCTTCACCCCATCAAGTATGATCAACCTAGCCTTTGCATCTGACTTGTTATACTTGGCTAGTTATGTTGCATTAGTTGGCTTAGTGATCTGTGTGTCACGAAATTCCCACATATATTTTACCAACAACAATAACTTGATTCTTTCCTTCCACGAACTGTAGTTGGATATCCCATCCAACTGATCTTCTATTCTCAATCTAGAAACCATCTTCACTATTGGACTTTTACCCAGAAGTCCAAGATACTCAGCTGTCAAATCTACTACAACTTCTTTTCAAGGTTGTTACCTATGTAAATCTGAGATCCAACTGCTCTTTTCAAAGCCTCAACTCTGATACCATGTTAGATTTTGAACACACCTCAGGTTTGGTCTAGGTTCTCAATAGTACACATAAATCACACACTGTGAACTGTGAACATAAACACACTGAGATGTCTAACAACTTAACATAGTGGAAAATACAACACCAACAATTAGATCATACACAATACTCAGAAATTTGAGTTTAATTTCAAGAATTATTTATTAAAACATTACTCAGAATTTGGGTTCCCATACCAGGGAAAATGGCCCTTTCTTACATAAAAAGAAAACACCAAAACATAAGGGTACACTTACACAGAAAATCCTTTGTCCACTGTAGAAACCCTCCTCGGTTTATGTGCCCAAATTATGCTCACTATACTGAGGTAAAATTTTAGCCTCTACACAGGCAGAAACCCAAAGAGGCCTTTCTCTGCTTACTAGTCACCTAAGCAGGGCTTCACGATATCTTCTCCGTCCCTTTAGACTGAATGTACCAACCCTCAAAAGCTGCCCAAAAATGTGGCTAGGCTAACTGTATCAGTCCTCAAAACCTAATTGTTGCTCACTGTACTGAGGTCAAATTTCATCCTTTACACAGGCCAAAACCTAAAGAGGCCTTTCTCCGCTTGATGGTCACCTAAGCATGCCTTGACGATATATTCTGTCTCTTTAGGCTGAATGTACCAACCCTCAAAATCTGCCCAAAACTGCAGCTAGGATGACTGTATTAGTCCTCAAAACTTTCCCCAAAAGAACCTGCGACTACGCTGACTGTATCAGTCCTCAAAACTTGCCCTACAATAACCTGGGACTAGGATAATTGTATCAGTCCTCAAAACATGCCCCAAAAGAACCCCCCGCTAGGTTGACTGTATCAGACCTCAAAGTTGTCCCAAAACCTACGACTAGGGTGCAGTTCAACAACCCACTGAACTTGCGGACCGAGGTTCCTTTTCTCTACAGGCTGAGACTCCTAAACCTTTGTGGACTGAGGCTCCTTTGGCTGTCAAATACCTTAGATAAACACAAGTACGAGGCAAGTTGCCCCTCCTCCCCAAGAACCACATAACTGAGGCCTACTCGACCTTATCATCTCCAACAAATCGCAGGATTGAGGCCTACTCAGGCTTCTCCATCGCTGGCTGAGGTCTACATGACCTATCTCCAAGAATGAATATCACCCTCGCTCTTGTCTTTCAACTTCACAATTGATCTCCCTTTATATGACTCAAAAGGGTATGGAAGAAGCCCCTAAACCACTTAGAATCCTTTCCCTCAAACTCAACATTAAATTAGGTTTTTTTAATCAACTCACTAACCCACAAAACCCATCAACAAACCCAAACCTCACAGAAAGGATTTTTATAAGGAAAAATTGCAATGTGAGTGTCAAGAATGACTCCCACATGCCCGACACCTAGGCTAATGTGGGAATACTTCCCAATGCTACAAAAACATCAACAATTATGTGGCCAACTTCTACCTCCTACCATTTCTTGGAGCTCCATGGTCCTAGGATAAACTCCTTTGGGTTGTAGAGATTCGAGCTATTTGGCACCTTCTTGGTGTAGAAATCCATTCTCTTGTGAAAGGGGAGGAATGATTTTTTATTTAATAAGAAAGAACCTTCTCAATATCTCTCATGGTTTGAGAACTCACCAATCTATGCAAGTTTTTCCTTGTAAATTATTGTATTTGTATGGAAAATCTAGGTGGAAATAGGTCACTTGTTGCAACTGCATGACTTTTGAGGAGGTATCCCTTGTAACATGAACGAAGAGCCACCTAGCACATCCCCAACTTGATTAACTCATTCTAGTTAATCTCAAAGAGAAGAGAATAGGCCATGCCATAGGG
>ML814194.1:20888-34775 GCA_009831015.1 Picea engelmannii | reverse complement strand
TTAATAAATCTCCTATGTTAACATTAATTTTATTTACTCAACCAAATTTAAAAATAAAAGAATTACAAAGATGCATAAGTTACTTTACAACATTATTTCTTTTATAATGGATTTTTTTTTGTTATCTTGTTTGGGTACATGTTACTTACCCCTCTACCCACACTTGCACTATATTCATATGGGTAAATATTTGAACTCTTGTTATTCTTATGGAAGCAAGCACTATTTTAACTTTTAAACAAATTGATATTGATGTTGGACTTATTTACATTTGATTCTATAGGAAGCTTATCATATTAGAGCCTTGGAGACACCAAAATGGGAAATTTATGTTCATTGGCTGTATATTCATATGGGTAAATATTTGAACTCTCATTATTCTTATGGAAACAATCACTATTTTAACTTTTAAACAAATTGACATTGATGTTGGACTTATTTTTATTTGATTCTATAGGAAGTGTATCATATTAGAGCCTAAAATGAGAAATTTATGTTCATTAGCTGTAGAGTATAGCATATTTTTCCATCTCAATGAAATTGTTTGATATTTGTCCATATAAGTGCATTGCACCTCAAAGAGAAGAAAAAGGAAAATGGGCCAGATAAACTAAGTATAGCATGTAACATGATTTTTTGTTTCCATCTTTCTTAAGCATTTTGAAGGGAGGGCATTGTGACATGACAACCTAAATTAAATAAATTGAGACCATGTATATAAGTTCCATCTATATAAAGATAGTACGTATAAACTGATTAAAATGAAGAATATGGGATGAAGTTAATCATAACTTGTAACTTTCAGCATAGATGTATTGGTAATTTTATCCCCACCAAGTTGTTGTTCCTCTTTCCTAAGTCACCCGGTTTATGCTCAACGACCACCTCAAAAAAAATTTGTTAGTGCAAAATGATGTGATATATTTCGGGAGAAAATTCGACATTGATTTCCAAGGAAATATGTAATTCAAAATTCAAATTTAATATGAATTTAAACAAATTTAATTGCCAAATTTTGAATTTTAAATTTAATGACTTCAACAAATATATTCTACACATAAAATTCGACAAATTTCAAACTTAAAGAATCAAATTTGGCGAATGCAGTGACTTAGCATGTATCCATTGTACTCAGATATTGATACCTCCTTTATATTGGAAACTCAATACACTCTAGTAACTTTAGTTCAAAAAACATTCATCTTTATTATACCTACATCCATTCTCATACCAACACTAAACACACTCATGCCATATAACTTTCTAGTTGTTCTCTAATGGTCAATAATGTCGGCAGTGGAAACTCCTATGAAATTGAAGTATTTATAAAAGAATAGTCGGAAAAAAGAGAATCATATTCCAAAGTAAATTCAACATTGAATAGATAGATATGGGATTTTATTAAAAGCATCATTTATATTACTTGGCTATATCATAATTAATATTGCAAGTTCATTCTTATTATGTTTGGTTTTTCTTCAAATTTATTATATTTTTGCTTGACAATTTGAACAATTAACTATAAATAAGAAAATAATTTTTATTGTAAACAAACTTTAGCAGTAATTATGTTCTCCAGTCATAAATAAATTCAATTACTGCGTTAGACCTTATGTCAAGAGGGGAGTGTTTAAGATTCCCCTAGTCTATGATAAGTGGAGGATGTAGCATATATATTTTCTCTCATAGACTTCTTTGCCCTTCTAAATCTCAAGGCTTTTGGCTCCCTTGTCTATGAAAAGTGGAGGATGCAGCATATATATTTTCTCTCATAGACTTCTTTGTTCCTCTAAATCTCAAGACTTTTGGTACGTACAAAGCATTTATTACTGAGTTTGGCATAAGTTGTAATGCTTTATCTCGGAATCCAATACCGTTGAAATTAAAAAATCAGTACACTAGCTCATTACCATCCTCGTCCCCAATATCGTCATGTAATATTGAACACTTGGAAAACATCAACTGATATCTTCAAGAAATACATGAGTATCATGTTAACTTGTTATCGTCCCTATTTTCAATATCTCAATCGGGTGACCAAGAACTCCAGAATAGCACCCTAGATTATCAACATAGTTTAATGTGAACCTCTGTATTAATCAAATACATCTGTAAAGAAGAGAGAACTAATTGTTTGTTTTTAACAGGAACATTTGGGCTTAGCTCACAAACAGAGCCTCTGATTTACTTTTTCTCTGTACCGGAGGCCCAAGGTTGCTGAGACTTTCACCCGATCTCCGATGCAACTTTTACCAGAGCATTCTCACTGAAATTCGAACCCGAGTCGTCTTCACAAGAGAAAACTAATTGTTTTTAATGCCACCTTTTACAAGTGAAAGAACAGATTCTGCAATTTTGGAAGCTGCATCAGGTAGAGCTGCTTTCAAGGCCTTTTCATGCATATCCATCATTAGATTTTCATCGCCTGCAAAAGAAACAGAATACTTGAAAGGTCATTGAATTGCAAAATCAACTAAGCTGTACTTTCTATCTAGCCATGATAAACATTCTTTAACAATGAAGATCAACAGTAGAATTAATAAATGCTAAATTTTACTACGTACTTATGCCTACAAATTGTTTGTATGCACAAGCATGCTCACAGTATAATTACCATGAGGGCTAAAACTGCAAAAATAATGTACCCTTTTGCAAAACTGAAATTTCAAAAGATGGTCAGTAGAAAACTTCCATATATAGTTGTTTGGAAATGTGAATGAAGAAAACTTATTGTTGAGTTCTGAAAAGGCTACTTGTTGCTTGCCTAGAGGACTCTCTCCCTTATCCAAGAGTAGTTTTAATTCAACCTACAACTCCAGTAGTACAAAAAATAATCCTCAGCGACCAAATGGATTATGCATATAAGAACTGATCTAATTCTGTTGTCCGGAGTTTCAATTTATTTTTGCTTTGTAGTATGTGCTAAGATTATATCATAAACTCTTACATGAAAGAACTGAAGAAAAGGACAAGGATACTAAATTCTACAATAGCTGATTTAGTTTTAAGAAACTCCCCAAGATAACTTGGGGTGTGTACGGAACTTAGGAAATGCGGTAAACTTCAAGAGATAGTTGTTTATTGAGATCCAAGAACTGGGTGACAAATAGTTGAAGACTAAGTTGCACGAAACATGTACAAGTTTCCGAAACGGGAACGCCTGGAAACATGACCCCCCCCAAAAAAAATGGGTATGCAGGGGAAATGTTGTATATAAAAAATACAAAAAATATAGATATACAGTTTTTTTTAATAACACATTATCTTGCAGGAAAATAAGAATGATACACACAAATGACATTTAGAAGGAAACCCATGTCTATATTATAACTCTCATAGATGACTACATGATGCAAAATACCATAACTTGGTGGTCTTGACTATTGCCAATCTGATACCCTCATACATGATAGCATCCAATGGAAACACTAGAATCCTGCCAAAACTCCTGAAAAATGTTAAGTCTACTGAATTCTGAATGGGATACGAAATTTTACTTTCTCCATATGAAATCCATTGAGGTTGGAACCACTCTCAAACATCTTGAAACAATTAATGGTGATGTTACCATTAATTACCAAGGTGGCAAACTCCTCAGATCTCAATACCCTGTCTATGTTCTCTTAAAGGGTCATTGGCATGGACAATGCGTTATTTTCCTATGGGTCCCATGCCCCTCATGGGAACTTGGGTGAGCCCGGAAACTTCCAAAAAATTGAACATCACTGGAAATGGCCAAAAAACCTTGGAAATGCCACTGTCCATACTTTACAATGTTTCTAGATTTGGAAACACCATATGGTACGGCCAACAGCGTTTCCAAGGCATTTCATACCCGTTTCGGCGTTTCTGGTACTGTGACGTGGCCAAACTAGTCGTTTCCTGCAACTTAGGTCAAAGAGCATCATGTGACCATGAAGAAAGCAGGAACCACTAGCCAGATGTTTCTGGATGACTGTTTTGAATGCTCGAATAGTATGGGGTTTTCCCTCTGTTGCTCCAAATGTTCTTGTTGGAAGAACAAATTGTGAAAATGCATGTCCTATTCTCTTCCAGCTGAGTTGATAATTGGAGGTGATTTCAATATGGAGAATGGGATGGTAACAAAATTGGGGGGCAAAGCTAGTACTCTAGTCTCTCAGGCACATAGAGTTGCTCTATGACTGTTTTTCATGCTGGAACAGTATGGGGCTTTTGCTCTGTGTACACTCAAAATGATCTTGTTGGATGAATAAATTGTGGGAATGCATCTCCTAGTCTCTTCCAACTATTGAGTGGATTATTAGTGGCACTTTCAATATGGCGAATGGGATGCTAACAAAATTGGGGATATGCTAGTACTTTCGGGCACACAGGAAAACAATGTTGAGCACATAGTAAGTCTGTGCTGGGGATTTCATATTAACATCAAACAGAAACCATTTGAAGCAGGGGGTGATACATATACTCCAATGCACAAAGGGGTCTGGCTAGACTCCAAGCACAATTGAACAGGCGCTATGCAAACATAAGTGTCGACTTTCATGAGTAAATCTAGATGGTCTGTCTTAGTGGAGGATTTAGTTACAGGGTTAAATCACTTGCCTATTTGTACCTCCGTGTTTCTTGGGGGAAGAGTTGGCCACCCTCCACCTTCTTTGCCTTACAAGCTAAATGTCTCACTCTTGGAATCCCAAGAGTGTCTACACTGTACAGGCTATTTCAAAGGTTTGGAATCTTGTGTCTCACCTGCAGCGTAGCTCAGGTTGGATCTTATGGTGGGAAGTTGCTATTCAAAAAAGGATGGGGATGATTGATTACTTGGAGTCGGAAATGTTAGTGTTTGTAGCTCGGACAGGTATTTCTGTAAGGGTGTCTACTTGCGGAAATCGTCATTAAATGTATCCTACACCTTTCCTAGAATTCACTTTATTAATTTATTAATAAAGTGAATGTTTTTTTATTAAAGTGACTTTTAATTAATAAAGTGACTAAGTTAAAGTCACTTAATGATTCAATTAAAAGAGATTCGTTGATCTCACGATCTAATCTTGACCGTTGAGATTAGGTAAATGGTTCAAGTCTAAAATACAAAAGACAAAAAGGGTAAAGGAAAAAGACACAATGAGAATTCATTTCACAAGTCACGTGAGGTGAAGGAGAAAAAAAATTAGAATTGATTTTTCAACTTGGCGAGAAAGAAAAACAGGTAGCACAGATTTCAAGGCTGCATGGAAATTGAGGCGGCATGAAAATCAAGGAAGCACAGAAATCGAGGCGGCATGGAAATTGAGGCAGCGCAGATTTTGATGCAGCATGGATTTTGAGACAGCACGCAAATCAAGGTAACATATGAGAGCGGCAAAAATTTATTGCAGCAGCAGATTGGCCATACAGATCCATATGGACAGCCTTAATGATCAGCATGCACACAGATCGAGGCGCTGTAATTTTCAGGTTTGCAGACTTTGGTTGTGGTTTTTCTTTCTCAGAGCCATTTTCCTTGTGAGGGGAGCTCTTGTAAGTTCTGAAGATATTTTGAATGATGAACTGATCTGGAAGAGAAGAAATAATTGTGTATTGTGTGTGATTGCTTTTCTCGTTATCAGCTGCATGCAAGAGTTAATAATTTCAGCAAAGTAATTAGATCTGATCTGTTCACCTAGTTAGCTGATTTTAGAGAAATTAACATAGTATCAGAGCTCTTGCTCCAAGATAAAAGAAGATCTATTGTATTCAGTGCGGATTACTTCATAGGGTTAAAGGACAAAGCTCAGATCAGCCATGTTAGTAACCAGTGTGAAAGTTGAGGATCGACTAGATGGGGCTTCCAACTTCTTTCCTTGGAAAGCAAGAATCTCAGTGATCTTGAAGGAACAGGACTTGTGGGAAGTTGTGATCAACCTTGCTCTAGCTCCAGCGCAAACCTCAGGGGGTACGTCGACAGTAGTAGACCTAGCAGTGCAGGCAACGTGGGATAAAAAGGATATAAAGGCACATAGGGTGATCCTTGAAGCCATCAAGGATCATCTAATCCCGCATGTTGCAGAAAAGACCAGATCTAAGGAGATGCTTGATGCCCTTGTGTCACTCTTTTTTAGTGACAATATGAGTCAAAAGATGATCCTCAAAGCCAAACTCAGAGAATGCAGAATGTCCACCTAGACAATGTAACCGGTTACCTTATGAGGATCACGTAGATCCCTGACTAGTTGCCACAATGGGAGAGATAGTCCTGGATGCAGAGTTAGTAAATGTTGCTCTGAATGGGTTTTCCAAGGCTTGGGAACCATTTATCATGGGCATATGTGCCAGAGAGAAACTTCCCAAGTGGGAGAGACTTTGGGATGACTGCATCCAGGAGGAGACTCGTAGAGAGTCCAAATCTGGCAAGTAGAGAGGAGGAGCAACAAATGACAACTTAGCCTTTGTCAGCAAGACAAAGAAAGGAAAAGGAAAAGTTGTCAAGAAGGTGACAGTCAAGAAGTAGGGCAACAATTTGGGCAAAAGAGAGATATGAGAAAGATCAAATGCTATATTTTCCATAAGAATGGCCATTTCACTTCTCAGTGTCCACAGAGGAAGAATGTCAAGGGGAAGCCGCAAACAATTGCAGCTACTACAGAGACACAATTGAGTGAACTTGCATCAAAGTTCGAGAATGATTGTGCATTCGTGTCTTTCCTTTCTACCAACACTACTCCCAATGGTGCATGGTACTTGGATAGTGGCGCATCCCGCCACATGACAAAGGCTAGAGAGTTGTTCAACAGTTTTTCAGAGGATGACTCAGACCTACACATGCAACTTGGTGATAATACCAAGTATGCAGTTCGGGGTCAGGGGACAATGTAGTTCCAACTTGAGTCAGGAGGATCCTTTGATGCGCAAGAGGTACTCTATGTACCTGGCCTGAAGAAGAACTTTTTGTCCATCTTAGTCATGGAGGACAAAGGTTATGAGGTTAACTTCCGAAGGGAGTAGGAGTTCATTCGCTCAAAGGGAGCCAGTCTAGACACTGCTGTGAGGATTGGAGTTTGAGATGGGAACCTTTACAAACTTCAGGGCCAACTTGTGCATGCATTGTTGGACACCAGTGAGAGCTTGTGCAATCTGTGGCACAGGAGGATGGGTCATCTCCATCACAAAGCTCTACCATTATTGAGGCCGATAGTCACTAGGCTTCCATAATTAAGTCTTGACCAACAAAGGGTGTGCAAAGGCTGCACACTTGGAAAGAATGTCAAGGCAGCCTTTCCTAGTAGTGAGACTCGATCCAAGGGCATCTTGGATCTGATCCATTCAGACGTTGGAGGGCTTATGTCAGTAGCTTCATTGAACGACACATCCTACTATGTGACCTTCATTGATGACTTCTCCAGGAAGACCTGGATCTACTTAATGAAGACTAAGGACGAGGTCTTCAATCACTTCCGATCTTTCAAAGCTCAGGTGGAGAACATGACAGGAAGGAAGATCAAGGTGTTGAGGACAGATAACGGGGGTGAGTTCACCTCTACAAATCAAGAGGGAGAAGGCAGTGGCCTACAACCCGCAGCAGAATGAGGTTGCAGAGAGGAAGAACAGGTCTATCATCAGTGTAGTGAAGGCCATGATGCATGACCAGAGTTTGCCTATGTTTCTGTGGGCAGAGGCCAACGATACAACTGTGTATTTACAAAACAGGAGCCCACACCGGATATTGGAGGGTAAACCATAAAACACTAGAGGAAGCATTCATAGGTAGCAGACCTGAGATAGGACATCTGAGGATTTTTGGTTGTCTATTCTACATCCACATTCCTGTGGAGAAGAGGACAATGTTGCAACCCTCAGGGGAGAGGGGCATTTTGGTGGGGTACAGTGAGGATTCAAAGGCCTACAGAGTGTTCTTTCCAGATCAACGCAAGACAGTGGTGAGTTGAGGTGTCAAGTTTGAGGAGAAATTGGCATCTAGGAAATCTCAAAACCTACCAGCAGTTGCAGAGGGGCCACAGGAGGTGGGCCCAAAGGATGAGTCGAGAGCAGAGACTTCCAGTGCAGAGAGCTAGACTCCAATGGAGGTGGAGGAGCAGTCGAGCCCTTCGACTTTAGTTATGAGGCCCAAGTGGTTTGAGCAGACCTTGCGGGATGCTCGGGAGCATGTTGAGCCTCTCAGGTCCACATTCAGGTAGAACAGACCTCCGCAAAAATTTCTGCAGTATATGGATTTGATGACCAACATCATAGACTTAGAGTCCTCCATCTTTGAGGAAGAAGCCAGCGAGTAGGTGTGGAGAGATGCCATGGTGGAGGAGCACAACCCCATCATGAGGAATGATGTTTGGGAGATTGTGCCAAGACGAGAGGGGAAGTTAGTTATGACTTCCAAATGGCTTTACAAGGTAAAGCATGAAACAGATGGAAGTGCAGAGAAGTACAAGGCCAGATTTGTGGCTCGTGGGTTTTCTCAGAGAGGAGTAGAATACGAGGAGACTTTTGTCCTGTAGCTAGATACTCTTCTATTCGAGAAATTATCTCTATAGCTTCTGAGATGGGATGGAGCATCAATCAGATGGATGTGAAGACCTCCTTCCTCAACAACATCATTGAGGAAGAGGTCTACATTGAGAAGCCATAGGGGTTTGAGGTCCATGACAGGGAGACACATGTATGCAGGCTTAACAAATCCCTGTATGGACTCAAACAGGCACCTAGGGTCTGGTACTCCAGGATCGACAGTTATTTGCAGGACACGGGCTTCACCAAAAGTGAGGCAGATCCAAACCTATACTTCTTGTTGGTTGGATCTGACATCCTCATCTTGGTGTTGTATGTGGATGATCTCATTTTGACAAGTGTAGAGAGTCTGATTGCAGGCTGCAAATCAGATCTAGCATCAAAATTTGAGATGAAGGACATCGAGCCAATGCATTATTTTTCGGGACTTGAGGTTTGGCATCGATCGAGTGAGATCTTCCCCGGATAAGGGAAGTTCTTTTTAGATATTCCACATTCTTGTGGAGAAGAGGAGAAAGTTGCAACCCTTAAGGGAGAGGGGCATTTTGGTGGGGTACAGTGAGGATTCAAAGGCCTACAGAGTGTTCTTTCCAGATCAACGCAAGACAGTGGTGAATTGAGGTGTCAAGTTTGAGGAGAACTTGGCATCTAGGAAATCTGAGAACCTACCAGCAGTTGCAGAGGGGCCATAGGAGGTGGGCCCAAAGGATGAGCCGAGAGCAGAGACTTCCAGTGCAGAGAGCTAGACTCCAGTGGAGGTGGAGGAGCAGTCAGCCACTTCGACTTTAGATATGAGGCCCAAGTGGTTTGAGCAGACCTTGCGGGATGCTCGGGAGCATGTTGAGCCTCTCAGGTCCACATTCAGGTAGAACAGACCTCCGCAGAAATTTCTGCAGTATATGGATTTGATGACCAACATCATAGACTTAGAGTCCTCCATCTTTGAGGAAGAAGCCAGCCAGTAGGTGTGGAGAGATGCCATGGTGGAGGAGCACAACCCCATCATGAGGAATGATGTTTGGGAGATTGTGCCAAGACGAGAGGGGAAGTCAGTTATGACTTCCAGGTGGCTTTACAAGGTAAAGCATGAAACAGATGGAAGTGCAGAGAAGTACAAGGCCAGATTTGTGGCTCGTGGGTTTTCTCAGAGAGGAGTAGAATACGAGGAGACATTTTTTCCTGTAGCCAGATACTCTTCTATTCGAGAAATTATCTCTATAGCTTCTGAGATGGGATGGAGCATCAATCAGATGGATGTGAAGACCTCCTTCCTCAACATCATTGAGGAAGAGGTCTACATTGAGAAGCCACAGGGGTTTGAGGTCCATGATAGGGAGACACATGTATGCAGGCTTAACAAATCCTTGTATGGACTCAAATAGGCACCCAGGGTCTGGTACTCCAGGATCGACAGTTATTTGCAGGACACGGGCTTCACCAAAAGTGAGGCAGATCCAAACCTATACTTCTTGTTGGTTGGATCTAACATCCTCATCTTGGTGTTGTATGTGGATGATCTCATTTTGACAGGTGTAGAGAGTCTGATTACAGGTTGCAAATCAGATCTAGCATCAAAATTTGAGATGAAGGACATCGAGCCAATGCATTATTTTTCGGGACTTGAGGTTTGGCATTGATCGAGCGAGATCTTCCCCGGATAGGGGAAGTGCATTTTAGATATTCCACATTCTTGTGGAGAAGAGGACAAAGTTGCAGCCCTCAGGGGAGAGGGGCATTTTGGTGGGGTACAATGAGGATTCAAAGGCCTACAGAGTGTTCTTTCCAGATCAACGCAAGACAGTGGTGAGTTGAGGTGTCAAGTTTGAGGAGATCTTGGCATCTAGGAAATCTTAGAACCTACCAGCAGTTGCAGAGGGGCCACAGGAGGTGGGCCCAAAGGATGAGCCGAGAGCAGAGACTTCCAGTGCAGAGAGCTAGACTCCAGTGGAGGTGGAGGAGCAGTCAGCCCCTTCGACTTTAGTTATGAGGCCCAAGTGGTTTGAGCAGACCTTGCGGGATGCTCGAGAGCATGTTGAGCCTCTCAGGTCCACATTCAGGTAGAACAGACCTCCGCAGAAATTTCTGCAGTATATGGCTTTGATGACCAACATCATAGACTTAGAGTCCTCCATCTTTGAGGAAAAAGCCAGCCAGTAGGTGTAGAGAGATGCCATGGTGGAGGAGCACAACCCCATCATGAGGAATGATGTTTGGGAGATTGTGCCAAGACGAGAGGGGAAGTCAGTTATGACTTCCAGGTGGCTTTACAAGGTAAAGCATGAAACAGATGGAAGTGCAGAGAAGTACAAGGCCAGATTTGTGGCTCGTGGGTTTTCTCAGAGAGGAGTAGAATACGAGGAGACATTTTGTCCTGTAGCCAGATACTCTTCTATTCGAGAAATTATCTCTATAGCTTCTGAGATGGGATGGAGCATCAATCAGATGGATGTGAAGACCTCCTTCCTCAACAACATCATTGAGGAAGAGGTCTACATTGAGAAGCCACAGGGGTTTGAGGTCCATGACAGGGAGACACATGTATGCAGGCTTAGCAAATCCCTGTATGGACTCAAACAGGCACCCAGGGTCTGGTACTCCAGGATCGAGAGTTATTTGTAGGACACGGGCTTCACCAAAAGTGAGGCAGATCCAAACCTATACTTCTTGTTGGTTGGATCTGACATCCTCATCTTGGTGTTGTATGTGGATGATCTCATTTTGACAAGTGTAGAGAGTCTGATTGCAGGTTGCAAATCAGATCTAGCATCAAAATTTGAGATGAAGGACATCGAGCTAATGCATTATTTTTCAGGACTTGAGGTTTGGCATCGATCGAGCGAGATCTTCCCCGAATAGGGGAAGTGCATTTTAGATATCCTGAAGAGGTTTAGGATGCAGGATAGCAGATCGATGGCCACTTCGATGGTGACCAACCTGAAGAAGATTTATTCTTTAGTTTCAGAGTTGCCAGACTCCAGATAGTACAGGAAGTTGATTGGATCGTTGATGTATTTGGTCAACACTCGATCGGATATTTGATTTTTTTTACACCTTGAGCCAGTTCATGGTGGAGCCGAGGGAGGTTCACTAGATGGAAACAAAGCACGTGCTCAAATACTTGTAGGCCACAGTACGATATGGATTGCAGTACCTTGGTGGAGATGGTGTGAGGTTGTAGGGGTTTTCTGATTTAGATTGGGCAGGCAGTGATATGGTTCGGAAGAGCACTTTTGGGTGTTTCTTCAGTTTGGGGTCAACAATCATTTCCTGGTTCAGCAGGAAGAAAACTTCAGTAACACTAAGTTCAACAGAGGCAGAGTACATGGAAACCAGTCTAGCTAGTTGTGAAGCCATTTGGCTTCGCAAGCTACTTACAAGATTATTTGGTCAAGAGCTTGAGCAGACAATGATCCACTGTGATAACCAGAATTGCATCAAACTCTTGGAGAATCCAGTGTTTCACGACAAGTCAAAGAACATTGAGATTAGGTACCACTTCATCAGAGACAGGGAGCAGAAGGGAGCAGTTCAACTCCAATATATTTCTACAGAGGAGTAGTTGGCAGGCATTTTCACCAAGCCCTTGGTCAAGGGCACGTTCGTCTTCTTCAGAGACTAGTGGTGGAGAATACTTTTCTTGCTAAGAGGGAGTGTTAGTGTTTGCAGTTCGGATAGGTATTTTCATAAGGGTGTCTATTTGCAGAAATCATCATTAAATATATCTATACCTTTCCTAGAATTCACTTTATTAATTTATTAATAAAGTGAATGTATTTTTATTAAAGTGACTAAGTTAAAGCCACTTAATGATTTAATTAAAAGAGAGTCGTTGATCTCACGATCTAATCTTGACCGTTGAGATTAGGTAAATGGCTCAAGTCTAAAATACAAAAGAAAAAAAGGGTAAAGGAAAAAGACACAATGAGAATTCATTTCACAAGTCACGTGAGGTGAAGGAGAAAAATCAGAATTGATTTTTCAACTTGGCGAGATGGAAAAATAGGTAGCATGGATTTCAAGGTAACACAAAAATCGAGGTGGCACAGAAATTGAGGCAGCACGTGAGAGTTGCAGAAGATTGGTTGTACAGATCCGTATGGACAGCCTGTAGATTTTTTGAGGTCCTATGAGGCTGCCACCTAAGGTTTGTCCTTGACCTTAGTATGGCTCTAAGTTTCAACTGTGTGGCTATCTTTTCTTGCTGTTTTAGGACAGCAAACAATCACCAAAATTTCTGCTCAATATTTGATGGTTAAGTGCTCTTTTAAGGCACCCTTGCAAGTGTTTTCTTTACTCAATGTTAGCACATGCAATATACATTAAAACACATAACACTACCTCTAGATTTTGAACTTTAAAATGTTGATCTACACTTCTAAGCATGCATAAATTTGACACAGATTTTTGGTCAACATGACCCTGAAACCNGCAGATATATATAGAAGGCCTCAAAGAAAAATGTACAACATAGGAAACATAAACAAGTGAACCTGGTACAATAGCAACCACTCTCTGGTGCCTTGGAGTTCCTCGAAGACTTTCCCACAAGTCTTGTGAAGTAAGGCGCCCCTTGCCTTGGTGAGCCTTCTTCCTCTTGCTTGCTTTGTCTTTATCCTGATCCTTTGCTTTGCCTTTGCTCTTGCTTGCCTCTGAACTTGCCTTGTCTTTGTCCTTGCCTTTGAAGTAGCCTCCTTCTCCACAGGAAAACCTCCTCCAAGTGATGGTGCGCCCCTCCTCTCAAGTGTGCCCCCCACACATGCAAAAACTCAAATAAGGAGTGAATCCTCCCTAGCCAAGCACCCTCATCTCCTCATGAAGTGCGCCGCCTCTCTACTGGTGAGAACCCACAAAGAATAGGCCAACTCCTTGCTTGATGCACCCTCCTCTCAAGAATGTGCCCTGTCCTCAAGCAAATGCGCCTACCTCCATAGAATGCGCCTCCTCCTCTAGACTCATGCGCCCTCACTCCATGTAGCTTCCTCCATAGCACAAGAGTAAGCCAAGACCATGGGAGTGAGCCAACAACTAATGGGTAGAGCTCCTCCTACTAGAAATGTGCCCCTCCTCTCAAGGTTGCGCCCTCTCCTCTAGCAAATGCGCCCTCCATCATATGTGTGCGCCCTCCTCTAGAAATGTAGCCATGCCTCCATGGAAGGCTTCTCCAAGCTCCCTTAAGCAACCACAAGCTTCCTCCTCAAACCATCATATAAGTGCACCCTCCTCTCCTTGAGAAATGCACCCTCTCCTACTCCTCTCCCCTTCTCATAAGTGAAGAATGAATCTCAAAAATACACTTTACCCTCCTTTAGCCTCCTTTGGCCAAGCCCTAAAAGATCAATGGCCTAGATCCAATCTAGCCAAGTCTAATCAATGGGTGAGATCTCATCCAAAAATCTCACTAAGGAAACC
>ML814193.1:108762-128179 GCA_009831015.1 Picea engelmannii | reverse complement strand
TATATATATGTGATTGTTGTGTAGCATGGAATAATTTAGAGATAAAGTAATTTCTATGTGACATTATGGTTGTATCAATAAAATGGTAAACGTAAAACCTTGGAAAATTCAATAATGATGATAGAACTACCTACTTATATTAAGATTATGTCTTTCGAAATAAGTTGTTCGAGGAGAAATGAGATTTAATGTCCCTAACAATTTTTTTTATTTGGTAAATTTGGGGAACATTAAATATTGTATCAGAGCTTAAGGTTACAACACTTGGACCTCAAAGCAGGGCCAAAAATGTTTTTAGTACATTTTATCATGTTTAAAGAAAAAACTAACAAAATGCTTATTGTTACAAACAAAAACAAATTGTTTTGTTGTGATAATGGTAGCACGGAATGAAGAGGAGATCGGACTTAAGGAGAATTCTGATCAAGGACCTCCTAAAGAACCTAGGCCGAATAGTGAAGGAATTTCAGCCACCGAGGTTATGGAAACAATGAGGAACCTTATTGTGGAACTACAAGCTTTCAAGGGAGACAATGAGAAGATGAAAAAGGCACATAAAGACCAGCACAGAATAAATGAAGTACTGTTGCGTAGAATAGTAACAAAGAAGATCCAAAAAGACAATGACAAAGAAGAAAAGGTTAGAAAAAGAGCCTCCAAAAATTATGGTCCTTAAGAAGAAAATGAGAACAGTTCTTGCAAAGGCACACCAATAGGAGAAAATAAAACAACCACAGGAAGGAAGAGGAAACAGGTGGACCACCTGTAGGGTGAATTTAATAACATCAAACGGACCACCTTTGATGGAGAATCCAGTATAGGGGAGGAGGTTGAAGCATGGTTACTGGACATAAACAACTATTTCCAGACTTATAATTATTCCAGTAACATCAAGGTCAAAATGGCCATTTATAACCTGAAAGGAAAGGTGAGTATATGGTGGCAAGACCTGAAGTTGGCCAAGGGATTAAAAGAAAAACAGATGGAATGGTCATATTTTAAGAAATACTTCAAGAAACAATATTTACCAGAGAGTTATTATGAGAGAAAGACCAAAGAATTTTATGAGCTGAGACTCGGCCAGATGACCATGGATGATGTGATAAAATAATTTCTTGAAGCATTAAGATTCGTGCTATATATTAGAGAAGACAAAGTAAAGATCCAATGGTTTCTAAGCTTCTTACCACAGTCCTATAAGGACAAAATTGAATTCAAAAACCCCAAAACCTTAAGAGAAGTTTTTAGAAAGGTTTGAATGTGATATGACCAGTACAAACAATGGTCTGAACTTACCAAGGCTTGTAAAGATATGAAACGGGATAGACCGAATCAGCGGAAGAAGGGCTTCCAACCAACCCCTTTCCAAAATGCGGCAAATAATTTCCAATGGAAATATTTTCATTCCAATAACCAGAACAACCAAGGGGGAGTTAGAACAATTAATCTCGGAAACGAGGAATTTGGGGATAGTCCCAGAGAACCATTAAAATGATGGGAGTGTGGAGAACCTAACTTAAGGAGGATTTTTCCACGCTTAACTTCAACAGTAAGGACCACAGTTCATAACCTGCGAGAGGCCTCTATGGTAGGATATGTGGGCATGAGCGTACACAAAATTAATGCAGTTGTAGATGGCTGACAAGATGATCATCAATCCACTATAGTGGAAGTTGAAGGTAAAGTTAATAATAATTGTATTTCTATTGTAATTCACCCAGGACCTACTCTGATTTATATTACTCCTGGTGTAGTTGATTCAAACAAATTTAAGAAAGTAAAGCACCCTAAATCCTGGTTAGTTCAGCTAGCAACATGGACAAAAAGCAAAGTAACAAATTTCATTTCTAATTGTGAACTCAGTTTAGATGGCCAAAATACAAAGTTGAATCTGAATATTCTACCATTAGGGTCGTATGATATAATTAATGGAATGGACTGGTTAGAGAAGAATAAATAAATTTTAGATTGTTATGAAAAAACACTTACTTACAGAGACGAAAATAACACAGTTAGGAAAATACAAGACCTCAGAAAATGAGTATCAGTTAGGCAAATTTCAGCAATGTAGTTTAAGAAATGCATGAATAAAGGTTGTCATATTTATGCTATTCAAGTGAAAAGTCTGTTAGAAAAGGAAGATAAACCCAGCCTAGAAGACTTTACCTTCTTGCATGAATTTAGAGATTTATTTGTGAACGAAATACCAGAAATGCCTCCAAGAAGAGATATAGATTTCTCTATCGATCTTCTACCTCGATCAACCCCGATATCTAAGGCACCGTATAGGATGAGTTTACCTGAATTGACAAAGTTGAAAATTCAACTACAAGAATTGTTGGACAAGGAATACATCAGACCAAGTGTCTCACCTTGGGGAGCACCAGTCTTTTTTCTTAAAAAGAAAGACAAAACTTTAAGATTATGTATTGATTATCGATAGTAAAACAAAATGACTATTAAGAACAAGTATCCACTACCCAGAATTAATTATCTTTTTGACCAAGTGGGAGGGGAAAATATTTTTTCTAAGTCGGATTTAAGATCTGGTTATCCCCAGGTCAGAATAAAGGATGAATATATAGGTAAAACAACGTTTAGAATGATATATGGACATTATGAGTTCGCTGTTATTCCATTTGGTCTCACTAACGCACCAAGAACATTTATGTGTTTAATGAATATAATTTTCAGTCAATATTTGGATAAGTTTGTGTTGGTATTTATTGATGGCATTCTAGTGTATTCAAAAATGGAAGAAGAACACGAAGAACATCTAAATATAGTATTGTAGACCCTAAGAAAACACAAGTTGTATGAAAAATTTGACAAATGTGACTTCTACGAAAAGAGAATACAATACCTAGGACATGTAATATCTGAAGAAGGTATTGTAGCCGACCCATAGAAGATAAGAGCCATCATGGAATGGCCTATCCATAAGGATGTGGCAAACATCTGGTCATTCATGGGAATTACCAGTTACTACCATAGATTTATCGAGGTATTCTCTAAGATTTCATACCCAATCACATCCCTACAGAAAAGGGGACCATGTTTATTTGGTCGCAGAAATGTCAAGACAATTTTAATAAGTTAAAAGAACTGTTAACAACCGCACCTATTTTAAGGGTAGTAGACCCTGATAAATACTTTACAGTTTGTTTGGATGCGAGCAAAGAAGGTTTGGTAGGTTTTCTAACCCAAGAAGGGCATGTTATTTGTTACGAGTCATGTAAACTAAAAGAGCACGAATGAAACTACATCACATGACTTGGAATTAGTAGTTGTAATTAATGCGTTAAAAATGTGGCGACACTATATAATGGGAAGAAAATTTATGTTGCTAACCAATAAAAATGGTGTGAAATTCTTATTCAGCCAAGCATATCTTAACGCAAAGAAGGCAAGGTGGTTGGCCTTCTTGAGTGAACTTGATTTTTATGTAAGACACATCAAGGGTAAGAAAAAAAAGGTGGCATATGCCTTAAGTAGAAGAACTCATGGGCTATTTGAAATAAGAATCAGCAGGGAAGAAAGAGACATTGAACAAAGGATAAAATCTGTAAGTGGGAATGACAAAAAATGCATCAAAACAGTGGCAGATTTACAAAGTAATACATCAAATTTGGACAGAATAGATATAAGTTTAAATAGAAATGGATTGCTAAGATTCAAAAACAGGTTGTACATACCAGATTCTATTGAATTAAAGCTAACAATTTTGGATGAAGTGCACAAGAAGCCATATTTTGGTCATCCGGGATACCAGAAAATGGTAACAACATTGAGGAAGTTGTTTTATTGGCCTAACATGAAAGGTGAGATAGTAGAATACTTATCTAAGTGTCTAGATTTTCAACAGGTGAAGGTTGAACATCAGCATCCAGAGGGCCTCCTACAACCTCTATCTAAGTGGAAGTGGGATATTTATTTTTTTGTTTTTGTTAGGAAGTAAAGATGATAATAAGATTGCAACACTCAACTTGACGACATCAGTAGCATACACCGGAAAATACGAGCATGCCAGTTCCCCAAGAAGCTTGAATTAACAACAAACATCAATTAGATGACGAAATTAACAATTATGCTAATTAACATCATGGACAACCATCAATGCACAAGAGGCATCTATCAACCGACATGTAACATAAACCTTCTTAGCAAGCGAGAATAGAATATCAAAATCATGTGTTACAATCCAATTTTTCCATTACCTCAATTACAAAAATCAACACCATAATCATCAAGAAGCACATGACCCAACTCCAGGTTATCATATTCACTTATTCATCAAAGCACGCAATGATCCCATCATAAGGAGTCATGCCACCATGATGCAGCAAGCGCAATAGTAACCAAGGCACAATGCAACCAATCTAAGCCTTAAATCATGACATGATTTTAGCATGCCAGGAATTCCACTTTGCACGGTCCTGCCGTAAACGATACCCATAAACGAAGGAACTCTACACAATCCAACTAAACAAGACGCAGGGTAACTACAATCAACATTTTCGATTGCGCAACAATCACATAGCTTTTTGTTTTCTTATGGGGTGATCCTCATGTGGTTCCCTTTATTACACAACTTTATTGCGCAACAATCTAGATGCACCATTTAACATCAAGGACTATATCATAGCTCAAGGTAACCAGCCACAATCAAACTTAAAACATAAAAATCATCAAGTAATAAATTAACCTCATCATCAAGGGGGTTTTATTAATCAAATCTACTACACTTTAACTTAACTTCTCTAGTTCCAGAAGATTCCAAGACCGCTAACCTTAACAGGTAAAATTTACTATCATTTCTTTATTTTAAAAGAGACTCCACAAATTTACTAGGAAGATTCCCATTCTTTACTCCATGGAAATCCTTCCATGTCTTCTACTTAAAGAAAAACACATCTGCAATAGAAAAGTCTCTTAAACAAACAATTACCCTCACCAATCAACAACCTAGATTTCACTGATCTTATAGCATTAAAATATTTACTAGTTTACTTCATTGATATCCTTACAACCCAACCTTACCATCCTTATTAAAACGTTGAATAATTTAACTATAGTGGGATGTATCAGTAAACACAAAATTGTACTGAAAGTAATGTAAATATCCCTCAAGAGGCAATTTACCCGAGTAATTACATTGAGCAAATCTATATCTATCTATACATAAATCGGATTTCAGCTATAATATCAATCAATGGGTTTTTCTCTGAAACAACCTAACTAAAAAGAGAAAATCCCAACATCTTATTTTCTGAAATAAAAGCCACCATATTTAATTCTGGAAACTAAAAGATTGCTAAGTTCAAATAACCTGACAGGTTTCGACTGGAAAAATCTAAGGGAAATGGAAAAAGGGACAAGGTGCCAGGGAGGTCACATGGAAGATCCCCAGGCAAGCTAACTGAAAACCGCAAATGAGGGAGCACTCATTTCTCATCCCAAAGCTTCAAAGATGGCGCAGGAGATGCGAAGGGACATACCGCACTGGGCTGGAGTACCAATCACGGAAAAAGAACGGGATTACATTTGCCATTTAATGCTAATATTCTAAAAATACCCAAGCAATAAATATGGAACTGGGAAAAATGGTTGACGGAATAACTCGAGGTTAATGCTATTCTGAAATATGGGATACAAATTAAGGCAACGGTAATACCATCCACTACACACCGACAACAATTGAGACGTAGAAGAGAAAAAACTCAAAGGAAGGAAGCGGACTGGGTCTGAGCGAAACCGTCCAACCATGGAGACAGTGCCTTAGTCTTCACACCCAAAAAAATGATTGGGAAAACGTGAGTGAGGTGGGAACAAGGTGGAGAAGTGTGCTTTCAGAAAAAATCCTAGGATACAAGCCTATGCTCGGAGTCTGCCCCAAATTCTCAGAGAAAGGAAAGGAGGATGCACAGCCCAAAGCTGGAGGAAGAGGCTGTGACGGGAGGTTATAGCTGGAAATATTTTATTCACAACCAGTCGCATTTGTGTCACCCCAATATGTGACATCATCTCCCCTCGAGATTCACAACCCAACAATAAAATAGAAAGCAGAAAGACAAGCACGAAACACTAGAAAAACAACCCACGGGAGATCTAGGAGAGGGTTCGGTCCTTGGACAAAGGAGAAAAGTGCTGATCCCAAGGCTAACGCATGGTGGTAGGAAGGGTGCACACAGTAAAAATACATGAGCTAAGATTGGTACACCTAATAATAAAACAGTTGCAGTGGTCCAAAACGCCCCAATAAGAGACATGTTTGATGACAAGAAAAATGCAGGGTAAGTGATGATCAACAGAAACCATGCCTGTAAATGCAAAGGCAATGCCCAGGATGTGCGTAGATAAACTTTCAAGGAAAGGGTTCCAAAATGCAGGGTGAAAGCTCTTTATTAAGTCCAAGATGAAGCTAGGAAAATGCTAGGGAAAACACCCTTATTGGCGAAGAGATCAAACAACTACGCAGAGTTTAATTGTTCAACAATGCATAAAATGTAGAGTAAGTTTATCCATCCATGCATAAAAATGCAAGGTTAAATTATTCAACAATACATAAAACGTAGAGTAAATTTATCCCTCAATGCATAAAAACGCAGTTACGCAGTGAGGAATGTAAAAAAAAGAATGCAACAAACAGTAAGAGAAAGGCAAGGGTCCAAGGGAAAAGTCATGGAATGATTGCAAGGGTTCTATCATTCAAGGCGCAGAAAAAAAACAAAACAACCAGGACACAAGATAATCCACATGCAGAGGTCGTTGTCAGATGGCGAAATCAACAATCAACCAAGGACAAACATCAAGGGTAGAAGGCTAACAGGTTCGTCCTTCGCTCATCATCCTTCCATAGAAAAGCAGGGCATTGAGATCCATAGGTCTTTTAACGCTAAGGCAACGACTGTAGATCAGGATCCTGGCCGACTGCTCAGGCAAGGACTCACGAGCTAGGGATGAAAGGAAAAACAATTGCATGGGTCACAGTCAAACCTCAGGGCTGTCAAGTCATGCGGGAACGAAGGCCATGGGAGTTAACAATCATCGAGCTAGGCTAAGAAAATTTTCAGTCATCAAATTTTAAGAATAACTCAGTTTATTTTTCCACTAAATACGTAGATCCAAGCATAAGTCCTAATACATTCTACCATACAAAAATGAAGAGCGTACCGTTGCTTGATCGCCCGCTCCGTGCAAATCCCTCTCACCGACCGTTGAGACTTTATCGGTACCTCCCAACCAATGCTAGGGGTACTCTTCTTCCCCCTTAGCCCCCCGAGCCGCAAAGGGGCCACACACACTATAACAACCCTACTTAAATAGATGTATAAGGATTATTAATTATAATTAATTTGATAATCTGAGTGTCCTAATATGTTAGTTAAACAATAATTATTTCTTAATAATATTAACTAATTAATTATTATTAATTACTTGTTCATATCTGTCAATAATTAATTAATTATTAATTGACTCATTAATTACTTGAGTAGAGAATTAAAGGGGTTAATAATTTAATTTATTAAAGACTTACGTATACGGGGGGGAAGAAACATTAATGAAGGGGATAAGATATTAATGAGGGGGAAGAGAGTCGGTGAAGGGGGATATGATGGGGAGGAGTATTACAGGGAGGAGGATTTTTTTTGGAAGGGGGGACTGGATTTCTGTTTGGGATATATTTTCTGGTGTGGGGAGTTTTTAGTGAACCATTGCAGGGGCATCGGGTTGTTGGGGGTTTTGGGCATGGGGGGCAGGATATCCTTACGGTATCCTGGAGCTAGATAGTCGGACAGGCTGCTCCTAGCTGGCAGGGAGGAAAACTCAGTTTTGGGCAGTTTTTGACACAGTTTCAACTTCAGCATTGGACCAACAGAGATCAGGGTTAGCATGAGGAAGAGGTAATTTATTTTATGTATTTGTTGTAGTGTTATGTTGTTGTTCATAAGTGAATTATAGTCTGTTCATAAATTTTAATTAAACTGAATGGATATATGTTGGTTATGATGTTATGAAATGATAGGATAGCATTTCCTTAAAATAGAATGTTATGAAATGATAGGATAACATTTCCTTAAATTTTTTTTTTTTCTTTTTTTTTTTTTTTCTTTTTTTCTGGTTTTATAAGGCTCTGTGGAGTAGAACCCTACACATGGTATCACGGCTTAGTTCACAATATGGAGCCTTAAGGGCCTACCTACCCACCTACCCAAATTAAGAATGGAACTGTACCCATCTAGAAATTAGATAAATCCAGCCCAAGCTCCACCTCCACCTCCACCTAACCTATAATACAAGCACACATTTTTTTATTAGATATACAAATATATATAAACAATATGCACTTTAAAAAAAAAAATTGAAAATAGTATAATATTATACATATTGCGAGTGTTAACTGAATTTTGACACTAGTTCAAAGAAACAAACAAATAATAAAAACCAAAATATATATTTATGTCGATTTAAGTGCAACTAGGCTATTTATAACATGATGTCTTTCACACATCTTTAGACTTATCTCATTGAAAACATTTCAGAAAACATGATTACCCTAATCTAACTGGTAAATAAGTACTAAATGAATTTATTTCCATTGCCTTTTTATGCTTTTGCTCTAGAGAAAAGCACTAGAAGGGAAGGTTATATATTCATCCATTGCTTTTCCTTTTTCTCTCTTTGCTTTTGGTCCCTACACACCAATATCAATTATAGAATTCTCTAGATGGTGGAACAATATCTGCATGTAGAAATATCTTGCTGGCAGAGCTATCTAGAAGAAGGCGACTGTGGGTTGTGTCGATAGCTACATCTAGAAGTTCCACTGGCCATAGTGTTGCATCTAATACATACACCTAGTAACACTTCATACTTACATAGCTGCCTAACTGTTCTTGTAAACCAGAAAAGGAAAAAAATGCAGGAATTAATTATTTTACTATAAAAGACAGAACAATTAGAAAATGCTCAGAAATGTGAGAAATTTATTCTCTCCTTGTAACTTACGCTTCAAATATAATAACATTACATACTTACATAGTTTCCCAACAGTTCTTGTAAACAAAAAAAAAATTATACAAAAGTTAAATAATAGGAATAGGACCAAACACGAACCTCTGGGACTGCAGTAGCTTGTACCATGCCTGAATTCTAGCGTTTTTGTGTGCTTTAAGATATCCCAAGTGCATTCTGATGTGTTCATCGTATAGAACCTTACTTCAACTACAATATTACAAATTTTACGCTGGAGTGATGCTTCGGATGGCATTATCGACATTCACGGGTATAGTAAGTGGTGTGAGCTTGAGAGGCAAATCGAGAAGTGTGCATAGACATATTCAGTACACTACCCTCTACACTACTAAATTCTCCATGGCGGGGCGAGTGAAAGTAGGAGTTGCACAAATGACTTCTACCAATGACCTCAATGCCAATTTTCAATCCTGTTCTCGACTGGTGTAGGAGGCAGCAACAGGAGGAGTAAAGTTTCTCAACTGGCCAAAGAACTTCTTTTTTTTTAGTTTTACGGATGGGGAGAGTCTCAGCATAGAAGATACCTTAGATGGACCTATCATGCAATGCTATTGTTCACTTGCAAGGTAATCTAGGATATGGCTATCACTGGGGGGTTTCCAAGAGAAAGGCCCAAACGAAAAGCATCTTTGTAACAGACATGTATTACTAGATGACCTGGGTAATATTCATAGTAGTTATCGAAAAATTCACTTGTTCGATGTTGATGTTCCTGGTGGTCCAGTTTTAAAAGTTGAAGGAACTAACAATACCTCTACATTGTGTTGGAAGTGAAACTATTGATAAAGTCTAGGAAACCGCATGGAGGAGGAGCTCACCGGGGGGTTTTATATTTCCCAATGCATCCACGAGCTATCTCTAAATTCCCAAACACACAGAGCGTCGAAACTGCATGGAGGAGGAGCTCACCAAGGGGTTTTATATTGCCCAACACATCCATGAGCTATCTCTAAATGCCCAAACGCACAGAGCGTCGAAACCGCATGGAGGAGGAGCTCACCGGGGGATTTTATATTGCCCAACGCATCCACGAGCTATGTATAAATACCCAAATGCACAGAGTGTCGAAACCGCATGGAGGAAGAGCTCAACAGGGGGTTTTATATTTCCCAACGCATCCATGAGCTATCTCTAAACGCCCAAACGCACAGAGTGTTGAAACCGCATGGAGGAGGAGCTCACCGTGGGGTTTTACTTTGCACAAGTGCCCAGCTTGTATATCATACAGCCACCTCCACTCTACATAGATAAAAATTCCCAGCCACAAACCAATATACAAGCCAGTGACCTAGCGTGAGTGGGTAGCCTACCACCACCTAGCCACAAGTCAACATAAGAGCCCAGTGCAAGCGCTGGAGCCATGCACCAATGCATGGGGAGGAGTTGGAGGCCATACACTTAGAGCTGAGCATGGAGCCACCGAGGGATCATCCTGCAGCCATCACCACAACTCCGCCGTAGTTGCAGAGTAGGAGAGGCTGATGCAGCCGCACTCCTCGCGAGCACGTCCGCTTCCTCAGGACCTTCTCTTCTCCTCGGCCCAAAGAACTTCTAGGTTCTTATATTTCCCTATCGGGAAATCTACACCCACAGTTCCTTCGTGCAACTTCCCTTTTGTTCACTCGTCGGGAAATCGGAACTCACAGCTTCGCGAGTTCGCTGTCTATCTCTGGGCTCTCGAATCCCCGAGACCTGAGATATCAGTCAACGCTGACTTCCTCCCTCCGCTGTCAGGACTTCGGCTCTATCACTTCTTCGCAACTCGCGGCACCAAACACTTGGGTTCTTAGACTTCCGAGTCCCGAGATGCTGAAATGACGAAACTCACGATCTCACTCCCTCGCGACTTCCCTTCTCGCGAGGTCAATTGACTTCTACGTCGACTTCCAATGTCCGAGACGCCGAAGCTCGCAATCTCGCCACTCACGACTTCGCCTCTCTGACTCCCTGTGGCCCACACTGTCCACGCAGCCGCTGAAATATTGCGTATCGCAATATCACGACTTTCGTTGCAACAATTTGGAGTCTCGACTCATGAACTCCTGATATGTCGATCCACGAGTAGAACCCACACTTCTCTTGATCCTGATCAATGACACCGTCCTCTTGAGCTTCCAACTTCTTCCACACCTGCACTGTAAATTCCTTGCACCTCCGCAAGATCCAACGACTCACGGATCTTCATGAAATCTCCTTGGAGAAATTCAATTGTCCGATCTTTCCAAATGAACTTTTATGAAATGACGATGCACTCTTCCGCAAAACTCGTCACCCTGCGCGTAAACCTGCAACTCTCTTTACAAGCCTTCCAGGAACGACTTTGTCTAAACCATCCTTCGGCGAACTCGAAGGCCTATCCTTCCTGAGCTTTTATCACAACTTTCAAGTCCCTTCAGGAGAAATCTTTGCACGCACTCCTTGCGGCAAATCTTCAACAATGACTAAGTGTTGAAGTTTCGACTCTGCGCACTCCTGCAGTAGAAATCTTAATTCCCTTTGCTCAGAATCGCAACTCTGAGACTTCGTTTAGCTTGTGCATGCCTTGCATGGATCCGGTGCAAAATCGACACTTCTAAGGACGAATGAGAACAAAATCTAACTTTGGTTGAACCCCTCTGTCAATGCACTCCTTGCGGACACTTCAACTGCACTCCTTGCAGGAAGTCTCTGGCTTAGACAAAGAAACAATTGAAACTCATTCTCTCACCCTCTCAGATTTCAGCTCAACCTTGAAATCACATACACAGCATATAAAGGCAAATGTATAACAGGAACAAAACATCCATGAACATAGCAACAATGCACAGAGAAACAAGACAAACCATGAATTTGAATCAAAGCCTTCTTCTATTAATTCAAATATCTGTACATGGGTGTTTTCATACAATTCTCTACATGCTCTTTCTCTTCTCCTATTCATAATGTTACAATGATACAATGAGGGTGTCTATATCTGTTTTCCCTCTAGGACTCTAAAGCTATCAAATCTAGAATTAAATTCCTATCTACTTTACACTAAGTCTATTAAATGCATCATCTACCTAAGGACAAGAGCTATCCTCTCAAGGTCCATTACAATATACAAGGTGCGCTTTCATAAATGTCTTCATTAAATATTTGCACAACAACTTCTAAGTGAAATAAAAAAGAAATTATGTTGGCTCGTCCAGCTGTCTCCCGCTTTAAGCGCTGGCTCGCTTGACATGGGCGATGCTCCTGCATCATACTCCCTCACTTGAAAAATTTCATGGGATCCTGTCCATGAGCTTCTGCATGGTCTATCCATGCTTCTATATTTCTGCTTCGCTTTCCCAGCTGGCATCTTCCACTGGGTGGCCCTTCCATTTGACCAGATACTCGAAGTATTCTTTCCTTTTGGTCTTCTTACCCACTCTCCTGTCTAGTATGCATTTCATCTGCAACTTCTCTGCTACTGGAAATTGTTTCACCCACTGGATCATTGGTTCCTCAGTTCCAGTCTCTGCTTCTCTAGCTCTATATGGGTATAAGTATGTGACATTGAATATCGGAGATATGCCGATGCCATCTGGCAACTCAATCTCATAAGCATTTTCCCCGAATTTTCTCAAGACCTTGCATGGCTCGATTTTCTTCATTTTCAATTTGTTGTATGTTCCCCTTCAAAACCTTTCTTTCCTCAAGTGTGCCAGAACTAGATCACCAACTTCAAACTGAATTTTTCTTCAATGCTGATCTGCCATGCGTTTGTACTCCTGGTTCAAATCCAGTAGTCACTGCTTCACCCTGCTGTGAAGTTCTTTCACCGCCTCAGCGAATTCTTCTGCACTAGTGCTGCTAGTAGCAGTCTGTTCTAAATCTCACAGTTCAGAGACTCCTCTCGGCTGCATCCCATATACAAACTGAAATGGACTTCTACCTGTACTCCGATTCACTGAATCGTTGTACGCGAATTCGGCCTGTGGCAATATATTATCCCAGCTGCTATGGTGCTCTGTCACCAAGCTTCTCCGTAAATTTCCTAGACTCCTGTTCACCACCTCTTTTTGTCCATCCATCTGAGGATGATAAGAAAAACTAAATGCTAAGTTAGTCCCCAACTTCTTCCATAGCGTCCTCCAAAAATGCCCTATGAATTTGGTGTCTCTGTCTGAAACTATGCTTTTTGGTAGTCCATGAAGTCGAACGACCTCTTTGAAAAATAGATTTGCAATGTGTGTCACATCACTGGTCTTCTGGCATGGGATGAAATGTGCCATTTTTGAAAACTTGTCCAAGACCACAAAGATTGAATCAACACCTCTTTGCGTCCTCGGCAAACCCAATATGAAATCCATGCTTATCGCCTCCCAAGGTCTTTCTGGTATGGGCAATGGCTAATATAGTCCTGCATTCTGCTTTCTCCCTTTCGAATGATGGCAAATCCTACATCTGTCAATGAACCTCTCGACATCTGCTCACATCCCCGGCCAAAAATATGACTCATTCATCTTCATGAATGTCTTGTCATGGCCAAAATGTCCTGCCAATCCACCACTGTGTTTTTCTTTCAACAAGTTCTCCCTCATGGAGAATTTTGGAATACACAACTAATTGCCTCTGAATAGAAATCCCTCCTGGATCATATAATCTATCCAAGGACTTCTGTCTCTGAGAACTGGATTCTCAGCTGCTTCATACGCTTCTCCAAAATCTGCATCTCCTGTGTACATGTCCTTGAGATTTTCAAAACCCAATGTTTTGATTCAGAACTCTTGTAATAACAAACATTTCCTGCTCAAACCATCAACCACTTTGTTAGCAGTACCCGAAATGTGTTTAATCACAAATGTGAAATTCTGCATGTACTCTACCCATTTTGCATGTTTCTGATTCAACTTCTCCTGTTGAGTCACAAATTGCAATACATGATTATCACTGTACAATACAAATTCTTTTGGGATCAAGTAATGTCTCCACTTCTTCAGTGCCTGTATGATAGCATAAAATTATTTATCATACATGGAGTGCTTCAGTTTTGCTTCATCCAACTTCTCACTTAAATAAGCAATCGGCCCGTCTTCTTGACTCAAGACCGCTCCTATGGCATACGCACTGGCATCACATTTCACCTGAAATGTTTTCTGAAAATCTGGCAACACCAACACTGGTTACTCTGTGATCTTTCGCTTCAATAGATTGAAGCTCTTCTCAGCCTCTATTGTCCAATGAAAAGACTTATGTTTCTTCTTCACTGTATCCATCATCGCTGCACTAATTCCATTGAAATTCCTGATGAACTTTCGGTAGAAACTAGCTAACCCATGGAAACTCCTTACCTCGAACACATTTCTCGGTGATGGCCAATTCTTGATCACTTTTACTTTATTCGGATCCATCCTCAACTCATTAGTAGAAACAACAAAACCCAAGTAAATGAGCTATGTCTTCATAAATGAGGACTTCTTCACATTAATCAACAGCTTCTCCTGTTGTAGCCTCTTCATCACTATGGCCAAATGATTCAAGTGTTCTTCTACTGATTTACTGTAAATCAGTATATCGTCCAAATACACAATGACGAACTTCCCAATGAACTCCCTGAGGACTTCATTCATCAACCTCATAAATTTACTCGGTGCATTCGTCAAGCCAAACGACATGACTAGCCATTCATACAAACCTCGTTTGTCTTGAACGTTGTTTTCCACTCATCGCCTTCTCTCATGCGAATCTGGTGGTATCAGTTTTTCAAATCTATCTTTGAAAAATACCTTGCCCCACTCAGGCAATCCATCAGATCATCCATTCTCGACAATGGAAACCTATATCTAATGGTTATCTTGTTGATCGCTCTCAAGTCAGTGCACATCCTCCAACCTCCGTATTTCTTCGGACTGAGCATTGTTGGAACAACACATGGACTCAAACTTTCCCTGACCAATCCTTTGTTCATCAAATCCTGGACCTGCTTCTTGACCTCCTCATTTTCCTGCGGCGTCAACCTGTACACGGATTTGTTCGGTAAACTAGCTCCCGGTATGAGGTCTATACGATGACTCACACTTCTCATCGGTGGCAACGAATGAGGTAATTCATCCACTATGATATCAACGAACTCTTCCAGTAGTTCCTAAAACTCATCTGGTAAATCGTCCACTCTTGTGCTAGTCAAAACAATGTTCAGTTTTCTGACCACAAAGAATTGTGGATCTTCCTTCTTCTTCACCTCTGTAAGAAGTTCCTTTCCACTCATGAGAAGTACTGTGTTGTTCACTTCCAGCTTTACCTCCTTATCCTTTATCGGAAGCAACATATGGGTTCTCCCATTCTTCTCCAGGGTATATGTGTTCATTCTCCCATCATGAATCACATTTATGTCATATTTCCATGGTCTACACAACAATAAATGGCATACATCCATGGGAATAACATCACATAAGATCTTATAATTATACCCTCCTATCTTGAATTCAACTAAGAATTGTTTAGTAACAGTTACCTGGTGTCCTTTTTGTAGCCACGAAACTCTGTATGGACTGGGATGATCAGTTGTCTCCAGCTCCAGTTTCTCTACCATCTCTGTGGATACGAGATTATTCCTGCTACCACTGTCAACAATGACCTTGCACACCCTATCCTTGTTCTTGCAAGTTGTTCTGAACAGTCTGGTCCTTTGAACCGAGCTTTCCACCTCCTTTTCAGGTGTCAAAAGGACTTTTCGCATCATAAGCGATCTTCCACCTTCATCATCCTCTGCCTCAACATCTCGCCTCTGTGCTTCGGTAATGTGGGCTTCTTCGATGTCCTTATTTTTCTCTGGACACTCGTAAGACTTGTGCCCATTCTTTCCACATGTGAAGCATGTGATAACTCCACCTCTTCCTCTTCCTCTACCTCTAGTACGAGGAAAAGTATTGCCATCAACATATCCTCCACTCTGCTCTGTATGCTGTCCTATCTGTTCAACATATGGCTGCCTCTATGAGGTTCCTCCTCTTTTAAATTTACCCTGAGGTTTCTTCCATTCCTCCTTGGGTTTCTGGAATTTCTCCTGGGCAACTGCCTTGCCTCTGGACTGGATTCTGCCTCGGCCCCTCTGTCCTTGTTTTCGGCTCAGCTTCTCCTCAGCTTTCAGAGCCAATTGATAAGCATCTTCCACTGTTCGGATGGTTAGCATGATTAATTCATCCTGAATTTCGTATCTCAGGCCATTCAAGTATCTGGCAACTTTTTCATCATCGCTCTCTCAATGACATGCTCTGATGTTCAGTCGATAGAATTCCTCAGTGTATTCTTTCACTGTCATCAGCTTCTGTCTCAGGTTTTGCATTCTCCTAAATAGAGTAATTTGGTAATCTGTCGGGATGAACTTCACTTTCATCTTCACGATCATTTGATCCCAACTCTTGATCTTTTGCTTACCTTTGCAGTGTCTGTCAGCGTGTAGCTCATCCCACCATAATGTTGCATGTCCCTTTAAGCGCGTGACAACATGCCTGACTTTCTTATCCTCTTTGATATCCTCATAATCGAAGTAGTTGTCAAGGGCTCTAATCCAATCTAGCAGCTCCTCTGCATCCAAGTTTCCCTCATAGACTGGAATGTCCATTTTTGCCTTCGCACCCATTCTGGCAATGGCTTTGATAAACCGCTTGGTTGATGCATCTTCTGTTGTGACCTCTTCGTCATGTCTAGCTTCCTCTTCAACTTCAGAATCACTAAGATCCCCTGCACCAACTGTGTGTCTCTGATATGTCTCCATGTCTTCAAGCCTTGCTCGAAGATCTCTCATCTGCCTTTCCATTTCTAGATATCCTGTTGGCCTGCCTCTTCTCCTCACCTCCCTATCTTTTGGATCAGGTGATTTCCTTTCTCTTCTTGGCGGAGTGATGAATCCTCTTTCTCTGCTACAGAAAGAAAAGAATCTTTCCTCGCTCTGATACCAAACCTGATGCAGTTGCACTGCTTGCAAGCACGTCCGCTTCCTCAGGACCTTCTCTTCTCTTCAGCCCAAAGAACTTCTAGGTTCTTCTGTTTCCCTATCGGGAAATCTACACCCACAGTTCCTTCATGTGTCTTCCCTTTTGTTCACTTATCGAGAAATCGAAACTCATAGCTTCGCGAGTTCACTATCTATCTCTGGGCTCTCGAATCCCCGAGACCCGAGATATCAGTCAATGCTGACTTCCTCCCTCCATTGTCGGTACTTCAGCTCTATCGCTTCTTCGTAACTCGTGGCGCCAAACACTTGGGTTCTCCAACTTCCGAGTCCTGAGATGCCGAAATGTCGAAACTCATGATCTCCCTCCCTCGCGACTTCGCTTCTCGCGAGGTCAATTGACTTCTACGTAGATTTCCGATGTCTGAGACGTCGAAGCTCACGATCTTCCCACTCATGAATTTGCCTCTCTGACTCCCTATGTCCACACTGTCTGCGTAGCCATCGGAATATCGTGTATCGCAATATCACGACTTTCATTGCAACAATTTGGAGTCTCGACTCACGAAATCCCGATATGTCGATCCACGAGTAGAACCCATGCTTCTCGTGATCGTGATCAACGACACCGTCCTCCTGAGCTTCGAACTTCTTCCACACCTACACTGTAACTTCCTTGCACCTCCGCAAGATCCAACGACTCACGGATCTTCATGAAATCTCCTTGGAGAAATTTGACCATCCGGTCTTTCTAAATGAACTTTTATGAAATGACGATGGGCTCTTCCACAGAACTCATCACCCTGCATGCAAACCTACGACTCTCTTTACAAGCCTTCCAGGAACAACTTTGTCTAAACCATCCTTTAGTGAACTCGAAGGACTATCCTTCCTGAGATTTTCTCACAACTTTCGAGTCCCTTCAGGAGAACTCTTTGCACGCACTCCTTGCGGCCAATCTTCAACAACGACTAAGTGTTGAAGTTTCGATTCTGCACACTCCTGCAGTAGAAATCTTAATTCCCTTTTCTCAGAATCGCAACTCTGAGACTTCTTCTAGCCTGCTCACGCCTTGCATGTCTCCGGTGCCAAATATTCACTTATGAGGACGAATGAGAACAAAATCTAACTCTGGTTGAACCCCTCCGTCAACGCACTCCTTGTGGACACTTCAACTCCACTCCTTGCAGGAAGTCTCTAGCTCAGACAGAGAAACAATTGAAACTCATTCTCTCACCCTCTCAGATTTCAGCTCAACCATGAAATCACATACACATCATATAAAGGAAAATGTATAACAGGAAGCAAACATCCATGAACATAGCAACAATGCGCAAAGAAACGATACAAACCATGAATTTGAATCAAATCTTTCTTCTATTAATTCAAATATCTGTACATGGGTGTTTTCATACAATTGTCTGTGTGCTCTTGCTCTTCTCCTATTCATAATGTTACAATGATACAATGAGGGTGTCTATATCCGTTTTCCCTCTAGGACTCTAAAGCTATCAAATCTAGAATTAAATTTATATCTAATTTACATTAAGTATATTAATTGCCTCATCTACCTAAGGACGAGAGCTATCCGCTCAAGGTCCATTACAATATACAAGGTGCGCTTTCATAAATTTCTTCATTAAAGATTTTCACAACAAATTCTAATTGAATTCAAAAAGAAATTATGCTGGCTCGTCCAGCTGTCTCCCACTTTCCGCGCTGGCTCGCTTGACGTGGGCGATGCTCCTGCATCAGAGGCTCAGGGTGAATTCGCAATCGCAAATGAAACAAGCTACAAGATGATTAGGGTTAGGGGTATTGAGATAAGTTCATTTGGAGTATAGGGCATGTGGGACTCATGCGAGGACCCACGATGCCCCAGCGTTATTCAAGTTGTTTTTATTATTTTATTTATTATTTTTTTTTATCCATGTATACAGTTTTTTTTTTATATATATAGATATTGTATATATTTATATATTGATAAATTTTAAAACAAATATAATTATAAAACATAAATTAAAATATTAATATTATTTTAAATTTTTATTTATTTATTTCCTTTTTATAATTGTTTTTACATTTGTTTTCCTTTAAATATTTGCTTATTTGAATTCATTATAATAATATAATCTTAATTGAGTTAATTAGGCTTAATTAGTGTATAAGTAGAAAAATTTATAAAAGATTACTTGATTCCCGAGAGTCGAACTCGTGACCTCCAAGTAGTCCAAAGGCCCCACACATTCATGTTGATTAAGGTTGGTTGTCATTGATGTCAACCCTTGAAGAAACACCCATAGCACAAAGGTTTTTGTAATGGACCCAATAGTGTTTCATGTAAATATGACTCATTATTGTTTTTTCATGGTTGATAAGAAGTAAATATGGATGAACTCCAAAGTGGTCCCCTTATGGTGAAAGCCCTCACGGGAAGAGGCTTTGTGGAGTAAGAGAACCCATGCTTAATTGTGGAATAAT
>ML814193.1:83386-98543 GCA_009831015.1 Picea engelmannii | reverse complement strand
GAGCTGGGTATCCCAACTCCCAGAAGTAAATCAGTCAAGTAGATATTTCTGCAGCGTAACGTTACACAAATAGAAGATGATCCTTCATCCTTCTCCCTCCTTCAATATATAGAGTTTCAAACTTCCTTTCTTTCCTAAAATCTCATTTAATTAAAGTTTTAAAAATAAATTCGTAAAATTTCTTCTTCGTACAAGTGTCACCCATCCCCTTCATACCTCCATTATTTAATTTCTTTAATTAATCAATTATCTTATTTCCCTCACCCACCTAGAGTTACTCCTAGAATCTCTCCTAGGTGTCCCCAAATTCCCTTACAGGTTTTAAAGGCATTCCCTATTATGAAATTGCTAATTAAGTTTAAAAATAGAAAGCTCTTACATGGTAGATTCTTTACTAAGTTGACTTTCCTCTTTTTCCCTTAAGTTCCCCATTTTCCCTTTTTATGTTACCTCTTTTCCCTAGTTTCCTATTTTTTATTTTTTTTTCCCTCTTTCACCTTTTAATTAGAATTCAAAAAGGCAGGTGTGGAATTTAACCCTTTTTCCCCTTTTATCATTAAATTAGTATATTTTAAATTATCACAAGATAAAACAATTAATTCACTCTTTACATTTTATATCCATGGATTTTTTATTTTTTTTATGAATAAATTAAATTTCTTACTCCCTTCATGTTATAAAATTTAACGAAGATCATAATTATTATTTAAGTTTTTTTCATTATTATTATTATTTATATATATATATATATTTTTATAGAAGACAAAATTTTACCACTAGCGTAATTTTGACTTAGGCCTTAAATTTTGTACTGGGGGAGATTTAATTAGGGAAATTGTTTCTTTTTAAATTACTTAACATGTTATTTGTCTTAGGGCCATCTAGGTTCATCCCTCTATCATAAAAAATGCAACGTGCCCTTCAGGACGCACTAGGTGCTCCAAGCGTGTCACTCGCCTCATCTGCTCCCTTGGGCGATATGCCCTTCAGGACGCACTACGTGCTCCAAGGGTGCCACTCGCCTCTTGTCTGACTTGGTAGACATCAATAACCCCTAGATTCAACACTCCGCTAGGTAAACTTGTGGGAGACTAAGGGCCCCTAAGGAATAAGGCCCTTGCCTTATTGTGTGCCCCTTAGAATCATCGTGAGTGACTGTCGCAGTATTCCCTCACGACATCGTGGGTGCTCTTGAACTAGGTAATCGTTAACCTACAGTTCGAGCCATGGTGGGAGTGCTAGTAGGATGTGGTAGGTCTGCTATCCACACCTCTCCCTCAATATCTCTGGTAGTCTTCCGTGACCCCTTTACTCCATATGTGAGTCTAGTCGGCAAGCTATCATCAACCTACATCATCGACAAATCATGTCAAAAGATATCCATATCATATCATTCAGTCAGCTGCACTAATATCACAGTAAAACAATCAGACCCCAATGGCACACTCCCTGACTCAATATGGAGTCCAAGGGGTTCCATCGATGCCTCTGCATCCTCAAGGTCCAAAACCCTGCACACTCAGTAAAACCGAGTCAATAGCACATGTCTATGTCAATGTAGTAAAACAATATATCATCAACCCATAACACCTCAGAATAAAAATCAAAGTTTTAATAGCACAATAATCCGGATCACTTGTGAGCAAGTGTCCTCAAAGAACAAGTTCGCTCAGTGCGCTAGAGAGAGATGTTATAAAATTGAATTTCAACACAAGCTACCATCCACAAACGGATGGGAAAACTGAATGAATGAACCATATTGTGGAAGATATGTTACGAATGTATGTAAGGACAAGACCAACTAGGTTGCAGGAATACCTACAATTAGTGGAGTTTGCGTACAATAATGGTTATCAAATGTTGGCTAAAATGAGCCTATTCAAAGTATTATATGAGAAAAAGTGTACAACTTTGATTAACTGGGATGACCCGGTTGACAGACTCATGATGGGACTAGAAATGCTCCAAGAAATGGAGAAAATGGTAAGAAAGGTACAACATAACTTAAAAGAGGTACACGACAGACATAAAAGCTACACAGATCTGAGAAGAAGACACCAGGAATTTCAAGTTCAAGACCATGTGTATTTAAAATTCAAAGCAAGAATGAGTTCATTAAAGCTAGGAAACTGTTCAAAGTTGGCCCCTAGATTTTGTGGCCCCTTTGAGATCTTAGATCGAATTGGACCCGTGGCATATCAACTTGCACTTCCTGCAAATTTAAAAGTTCATAATGCATTTTGATATTTCTTTGTTGAAAAAGTATATTCATGATCCTACTCACATCATTGATTGGAACATGGTTCAGGTGGAACCATAAGGCGAGTTCTAAGAGGAACCTCTACACATTTTGGACAAGAAATAAATAGTACTATGGAATAGAGCCATCGCCCAAGTAAAAGTGCAATGGAAGCACTTTGGTCATGAGGAGGCCACCTAAGAATTGGAGGAAATTTGCAAAAATCTTATTGAACCCTGTTTCGAGAAAGGAACGAACACTGAGGATAGTATTGTATTGAAGGGGGAGAGGATGTAATATCCCCAAAAATAATTGATTATTAAAGGTTGTATGCACTTAGGAATTGTATTTCCATTTCTGGAAAATTCGTATTTCGAAAATAATTTCCATTTATGGAAAATACAAATTTAGAATTTGATCATTTGTAATTAATTATTGTGACTATTGGGAAAATATTTGATTTTCCCAACCAACTCTTTGACTATGACATATGTAAAAGACAATTTTTTTTATATATTAATTGTTAAGGGACAAATGGAATAGCCAGGTTGAAATCAGTTGACCGTGACTCCATGAGTGAGGAATAGACATGAGTTACCTCAGGGCTAAATTTTACAAGTGGAAAATGAGTAATTTGGTCACTAGCAGACCCTAAAAATTAAGGATTTGTAAAGCTATGAAAAATCCCCAAAGAGGTAAAAATACCTAGGCACAAGATGCTCATGATATGCAACATATGGGAGGAGGCAGGACGTTGCTTAGTATGTTAGAGAAATGATATCACTTGCTATTATGAACACTGTTTGGAGTATGAGGCAAGTGGATTTCTGATCTGAAAGAGGACTGTCGTGAAAGAGGATCATTGGAATTCACCCTTATGGACTCATGGTCAAGCTAGGGGGTGAACAGAGAAAGTAGTTTGGCTTTTATTTTCTACGATTGAGTGGAACTTGGTTGTTCCATTTTTGTTCCAACATCTTATTCAAATATGTATCTCTACTTGTTTCCTTGTTGAATGTTTTGTTAATTAATAGCTGATAGAATGAAATGGTTATAGGATAACTTCCTTATAGGTTAACTATATTCATCGAGGAAAGATAAAAAATCTATTGCGAATTTTTAACTGTTAATGAAGCTAAGTTATGTATATATATGCATAGATAGTAATATGTTTTTTTTTTACGAAAACGTTTAGCGGTTTTATATTAAATGTGGCCTAGCCACTGATCGGTTACAAACTGGCAGGGCTTCACTGAGTTGTTGCCTACTATAAGCTAAAATGCATTGTTGTAAATGCCAGGACGACATAACACCCCCAAAACCAGTTCAGAAACCTGAAACTAGACTTATTTAAAGCCTTGACTTCTATACAAAATGCCAAGATACTTGATATGGAAGATAACCCTACAGATCAAGATACTACAGAACAAGAAGCTAACTACTTTTTGGGGCCTTCCCCCCATTCAATGCTTAACTTGGATAGTTTTCCTTCAAGATGGCCGATTCTATCCTCAAATTCATCTTTGGGGCTTTTCAACTCCTAGTGTAGCTTGTCAAGCTCCTCAGAGAATCTGATTTTAACTGTAGTGATGTCCTACTCCAATTGTTCAAGTCGCATGCCTACTTTAGTGTCAAGATTCTCCAGAAAATCAAGTTGAAACTGGAGTGACTGCTTTAGTTTCTCCAGCGTATCATCAAGCTTCTTCAATCACTCCTCTACAGTGAGATTCCGACTGGAACTCATGGCCATCTCTTCTCCTCTTTCTCTTGTGCTCTGAAACCTATCCTTCTGCTTTCTCTGCGCCTTAGAATGGGCCTACTTCTGGACTGAGGGAGGAATTGAATTTATGCTTCTTCTCTCATTTTTCATCATTTCATCCATCAATGCAATCCCCGAGAGGTATGGGGGGTGATCTTGCTGCCTCCTTTTTGCATGTGAATCGATTTTCTGGTCTCCACTGCCCGAGTTGCTCAGTTTCACATGCCATCATTCGGTGAGGTCTGGCACTGTCTTTTTATGTCCCCTTCTTGCCACTTGTGTGGGTTTTCTGATGAGCGTGAGGTCGGGTCATGGTAGATCCACCATGGAGTGATGGTCGTTTATGATTATTCGTCCTTATGCCAGCGTGGCTCCCCTGTTTGCCTCCTCGCCCGCATCTTTTTTCATCTCCCTTAGCACATGGAACACTTGGAACGAGTCGAATCCTTTAAGGAGCATACGTATTATGACCAACAAGTTATTCAGTTTTTCACTTTGGGTTTCTTTAGAGTGGGCTATATCTCGAATTAATAGGCGGGAGTCTCCAATGATAATCAGGTTGCGGATTCCATTACTTTTGGATTGGCATAGTCCTTCCCAGAGTGCCATTGCTTATGCATGGTTGTCGGTAGCGATGCCCAGCCCAATCGCATATTGCACCATGACTTCTGCATTTGGCTTCACAATTATACCTCCTCCCCCTGCTTGACCTGGATTTCCCTTTGAGGCTTCGTCAAAGGACAGAATGTGGATTTTCCTTTCTCTTTTCCAATTATCAAAATTGCTCTTTTCTGTCCTTATTTCCCAGTGTTCATGGTTTGTATCTTTGACTTTGCTCCCAGTTTGTTGTTGGATTTGGAATTGGTCTCTCCAGTGCTCTTCTTACTCTTCCATCTCCCTGCTGTAATTAGAAGGGAAATGGGCACTAGCCCATTCGCCAAAGAGAGATCTGATCTTTGTGCTTACTATGGGAGCCCTCCTTTCTTTTTCTCAAAAAATTATATTATTTCTTTCCAACCAGAGCCCCCAAATAATGAATCTTGGGATGGCTTGCCAAAGCCTCGAGGCAATGCTGGGCTTCTTCAATTGGAATGGATAGAGATTGGTCCAGCATTGGAGGAGGAATTGAATGTCTTGGGGAAGGGGTAGTTCCTTTTGCAGCCCAACTTTCAACTTCCAGAGTTCTTTTGAGTAGCTACAGTTAAGGAGGAGGTGATCAGAAGTTTCCTCAGCTTGCTGGCACAAGCGGCACCTGAAGGGACCCTCCCAACCTTTTTTTTGGAGGTTCTCCCCTGTTTGGATACTCCTGTGGCTAAGAGTCCAAAGGAACAGGTCTAATTTAGGAATGGTTTTTGTATTCCATATGGATTTCCATAAGGTTGGGTTGGGAGCGACATGAGGGATGTTTTGGAAGGTAGTGTATCCCAGTGAGGTGGAGTAGGATTTGGCATTGCTTCCCCATCCTCTTTCATCTTTCCCCTTTTTTCTTAAGGGGGATTTCCCCTGCAGACCGAGTTTTAGAGAACACCACTCAACTTCTAAGTCCAGGAGAAGATTGCTCATTGCCCATCCTTGCCACGAATTGTGTTTGTCTGTCCCCCAAGTAGAGATGTCGAAGAGCGTCTTCAGATTGTGCCCATCCATCCATATTTTTAGTTGTTGAAGGTTCTGGTTGACTTCCAACAGTGTGTCACTGAGGATGGAGTCTTCCCAGATTTTAATTTTTTTCCCATTTCCCGGCACCCAGGTCAGATGGGGGGCAAATTGATCGATGGCTTTTTTACAGAGGTTGTAGATTGGGGACCCCTTGGTCTCTCTGCAAGGATTTTCCACGCATCTCTTCCTTGTACCTCTGAAATATTTCTTCCACAGGGCTTCTTTGCACCACGCTGTATCACCGCTGACTATGTACCAAAGCAGTTTTTCCCCTAGGCCCAAGTTCTGAACCTTGGTGTTTTTGAGGTTGAGTCCTCCTTCCAGGAGGGGTTTTGAGATTTTATCCCAGTTTATTAGATGAAGTCTTCTGCCTGATTGCTTTCCCCCTTCCCACAAAAAACTTCTCTGCAATGCTTCCATTTGTTTAATTGTGGTGCTTGGGGCCAGTAGCAAAGAATTTTGGTAAATGGCTACACTTGCCAGGACGGATTTGATGAGCACTATCCTTCATGCTAAACTTAGCCAATTTGCACCCCATGAGAAAATTCTCTNCAATGCTTCCATTTGTTTAATTGTGGTGCTTGGGGCCAGTAGCAAAGAATTTTGGTAAATGGCTACACTTGCCAGGACGGATTTGATGAGCACTATCCTTCATGCTAAACTTAGCCAATTTGCACCCCATGAGAAAATTCTCTTCTTTAGTTTATCTATTAGGTGGTTCCAATTGGAGGTCCTTGGATTCACCTTGGAGATAGGGATTCCCAGATAGGTGAAAGTCTCCCATTTAGTATGCCCTTCCATCCTCAAAATTCTGGAAATTTCCAGCATCTCAATGGGTGTGGTGTTCCAGCCATAAATTTTACTTTTTGTCTGACTTATCTCGCTTCCTAACACTGCAGCATAAGCATCTAGCTCCTCTTTGTATCTTTTTGCAACTAATCGACTTTCCCCCCCTAGGAACAAGGTATCATCCGCAAATTGTGCGTGGTTGATTTCCTTCACGCCTTGGGTTATTTTTAGTACTCGGAGGTTGCTACAGACTCTGGCATTTTCCAATTGGTAGCTAAGGACTGAGGCTTGAATTGTGTATAGAAGAGGTGACAGAGGATAGCCCTATCTTAAGCCTTCGGACGCTTTGAAGAATCTTGTCACTCTTCCATTTACCATGGGGGCTATCCATGGCGCTCCTATGCAGGCTCTTATCCAATTCACAAAGGATTCGTCAAATCCGAATTTCTTCATTACCTCAAAAAGGAATTTATGATTAACTCTGTCAAAAGCATTTGCAAGGTCCAGTTTAATGATCATACATTTATCCTTCCTGTGTAGGCTTGAGTGAATAGGTTCTTGTACCAGGACTATGTTGTCTGCTATTTTCCCGCCTTTTATGAATCCTCCTTGGTTCTCTAGCACTATGAGAGGGAGGATGTTCTTCAATCTGTTTGCAATTACCTTAGTGAGGATTTTATAGTTCATGTTACAGAGGGAGATCGGTCTGAATCGACTGAAGTTGAGCGCTCCTTTCTCTTTGGGGATGAGTGTCAGGAAGGCTGAGTTTGTGCTTCCTCCCAGCTTACTTCTCGCCTGTGATTTCTTTATCATTTTGGTTAGGTCTGATTTGATTGTTTTCCAGCAATGGTGGAAGAACCTTGATGTAAAACCATCCGATCCAGGGGTTTTGTCTGGGTTCATTTGGTCGAGCGCATCTTTTATTTCTTACTGTGAGACTTCCTCCAAAAGCTTACGATTGATGTCTTCTTTTATTAGCTTTAGAACAACTGATAAGGGGTACATTTGGGGATCTATGCTTTCCCTTTTATTCTCTGTATAGAGAGTTTTGAATGTCTTGAAGCCTGCCTTTCTGATGCCCTCTGGTTCAGAGATTGTAGTGTTTTGGACTTGGATTTTTGGCACAGCCTTGAAGTGTTTCCTTGCTTCCACTTTCTTATGAAAATAACTCGTGTTTCTGTCTCCTTCCTTCATCCAGAGACTTCAAGAATTTTGCCTCCAGTAACTTTCCTCATCTCTGCAAGAGTTTTACCATTGCCTTTGGAGCTGCTCCTCCTTGAGTAAGTCCTGCTATGTAATCTCCTTATTTTCCAGGGTGAGCTGATGACTTTCTAGCTTCCTTTGAGCTTCTAGTCGAAGGGCAATTTGGTCGGTTTGATTTTTTTCCCAACCTTTTAGCTCGGCCTTGAGCCTTTGCAATTTTTCTTCCCAAACATAAAATGTTGAGACCTTAACTTTGCTGGTCCAGACAGTGGAAAATCTGCTCAAAAAATCTTTATCATGTATCCATGCAGGGTTGAATCTGAAGGGGATGGGCCCCTGGACTTGCTCTTTCCTAAGCTCTAGGTTGATTGTCTTATGATCAGAGGTGCTACGGGGAAGAATTTCTGAGGAGTTTGTGAGTCCTAGCATCAAGAATGAGCTCTGTACAAGGAATCTGTCCAAACTGCCAGCTATGTGCCCCGGGCCTACTCTTTTGTTGGTCCAGGTATAGCACCCTCTGGTTGGTTTAATGTCCATTAAGTCCCATGCAGAGATCAGGTCCTCCACCCACTCTCTGGATGGGTCCTTGACGATAGACCCCCCCCGTTTTTCTTCTTGGGCTAGAGTTATGTTTAAGTCCCCCCCTAGAATAATATTTTCCAGCTCATTATCTATTATATAGTCTTGAAGGGTTTGCCAACAATCCTTTTTCTCTTCTATATGCCGTGGAACATAAATATTAAAAAGACTTACCATTTTTCCTGAATCCTTGTGGAGAAGTTGGGTGAATATCTAATGCATGCAGAGGTCATAGCATATTAGTTCTATTTTGGAGTCATTCCACAAAGTGCAGAGTCCTCCTGACGTGCCTCTGGCATTGTCGGCTAATCCTTGGCTGCTTCTCCATACGTTTTTTAAAAATCTTATAGAGTCCTGCTGACTCATCTTGGTTTCCTGGATAAGTAGGATGTTCATTCTCGTTGCTTTGATTATATCCCTGAGAGCATCTTCCTTCTTTTTGCTGCCGAGACCCCTACAGTTCCAGGATGTAATCTTCATTGATTATTTGGAGGGGGGGAGTGACCTCTTTGGGAGGCCTTAGTCAACTTCCTGGTTTGCCTTACTCCGATTAGTTGCTTGATGGTTGGTTGTGCTCCTTTGATCACATACTTGTAAGTTTCCTGGTCTGTTTCTTCTTTTTTGGATTTCCTACCTCTGCCTGGCCTCTTTGGAGTGTCCCAGGATTCACTCGTTCCATCTGTTTCATTCCCTGACGAGATCTTTCCCTCCTCAATGCCTTGATCCGCCCCATTCCTTGGGGGGGAGATGGGTTTCTCTGTTCCTTCTACTGCTTTTGAGGTTCCTCCATTTTTCGGGATTGGGTCGCCTCTTCCTTCTGCACCTTGGCTGGTGTTGCTTGGATCCATCGTTTCACCTTCATTTTCCAGCGCTTTGAAACTGTTTGTCGTGTCTAGATTTCCTGGGTTGCCTTGAGCCGGAGCTGGATTGTTCCTTTTTGGGCCTTTGGAATTCGTTCTTCCTTTTCGGGGTTTCTACCATCCCTCCTCCCCTTCTTTCTCTGCGTGTGGGGATTTTGGGCAGTTTCTCTGGAAATGTCCATATTCATGACATCCTCTGCATTTAAACGGTATTTTTTCATAGTCCAGTTTTTGTAGGTGATGCCATTCCCCCACCTTCAGTTTTACCGCTTCTGCCAAGCCTACTTCCAAATCAACTTCCACGCAGATTCTGGCACAAGAATATTGGTCTTTTGGGTTGGATTTGTCAATGTAATGGCCTAGTCCGTTCCCGATAGCTTGCAACGACGAGGAGTTCCAGAAGTGGATTGGTAGATTTGGAAGTCTGACCCAGACCGGGACGTCTTTTGGCACTTCCGAGGCTGGATTGAAGTTTGGAGTCCATCGATTCAGATAAAGTCCCTATGTGCCCATGATGTATGGACCATTCCTGAAGATTAAGTCACGGTACTTCTGGGAGATGAACTCGAAGATGAAGTATCCCCTTCGAACGACGTAGCAGGTTACGTTGTTTTTTAATAATGGCCTCCAGTTCCTCTGGATCCAGTTTTCTGTTGTCTTGGTTGAGGGCCAGAGCCCCATGAACTGACCTACCATACCTCTCTCTGATAAGGAGAGTGCTACCTTCATTGGTTGTTCCGGGGGAAGATTGATTTCTAGTACGTCGTCCAATCTTCCTACAAAGCTTGATGGTTCCCCTTGGATCGCTTTCTTCCTGCATGCAGTGACTAGTTTGTTGAAGGACGCAGTTGGGGAGGGAGGGGGCAGCAGCTCCCCTCCGCCCTGGCTTGGCATGGTAGTAGAGGCACGAACCCTAGATCAGCTTCCTTCGCGTGCCTTCAGAGCGTTTTTTAATATGTTGACGGTTTATAGATAGTAATATGTTGGACTAAGCATAAAGAATGTTAAAAATTGTTGGTTGTATTCTGGAAAAATTATAAGTGAATACGTGCTTAAATAGAAGATGATTGTATGTTTTTCCATAAAACCATATAGATGTATTTATGTACACAAATATACTTGAAGTATATCATATCATCCTCTGTATAAGTATCTGAGAACAAAGATAATATAAATAATAGCCCTCCTTTTAAAGATAAATTACATTCTATATATACGTTGGTCCACATACAAACAAAGATTCAATATTCTACATGACACATGCTATCACAACTGCTTAACCATGGAATCGTATTCAATATAGGGTTTTTCCCTTTACAATTTGTTTATTCCATTGAAGAATTAAAATACAAGTAACCTGTTTAACTATGGAAACCTGGTTCAAATTTTATCACAATAGAGTACCCTAATGTGGAGCCCTGTATCACTAATTAACATAACCTAAGAAGATCAAACTTTGAGATTTGGAACTTGAATAACTTTCAAGCAAGGCAATCTCGTGGATCCATTTCCTTGGAATGATTAAATCCTGCAAGGGGAAACTCGATAATTAGTAAACAGTGTTAAGAAAATCAATGAAATTAAATACTAAAGATTTAGCATACGAGTAATACTTAGCTTGTAGTTGGCATGGGTGATTTTTCCGTCAGTGTTGTTGAAGTGATCTGTCAATAGTCCAAAGGGGAGGAGTGGACCCATAAATAACTGATGGGTACCCTCGCAAGGAAACATGGGTCCCATCATTAGTTTTGTAACTGAAATAACTAACTCTATGTCCCATAATGTAAACAAGCAAATAGAACGTTGCTAAAACTTTAATTATTTTTCATAACCAGAATCATAAAATTTACACAGTATAGTTGCATGCCCCACATAGGCATCTATTTCCGAATTCAGGACTACAGATAAGTTTGCAGGACATTGTTTTCATATCTATCAAACTTACGAATTGTTGATAAAAGTTCAGACAAGAACCCAAGCATAAACGAAACCTAGAATATGTTTTTTCGATTCCATTGTATTCTTTCAAAAAACAATATGTCCAATGGAAGAGAATTCGACGGAGTTTTAGATACTTCAATTACTACTTTATTTATGCAGAATAAGTACTAATAGACAAATTTCAAAACACATATTTCCAGAACAGAGAACTTAGGGTAAATCCTTTTATGTTTAAATTTTGGAAATTTACACACCGTAGAAGTCTTATGACTTTAACAATTATTGTACAAGTGTGAGAAATGTGAATGGAATAATAATAAGCCCCAAGAACCCATTTTATGAACTTTACACATGAGTAAGAAAACCTTACTGTAGACACAGGAAATGTTTTATGACTTTATACAGTTTAAATCGAGGCGAAATAATTCGCAATAAGTCTCGAATGTGTATTTCTTTCAAGAGCTGATATTCTGGGGACTCATTCCAGTTTTCCCTGAAGACTCATCATACAATAAAAAGGAATATTAAAATACAACTTATGCCTACAATGAATACCATAAGAAAACCTAGGAGCGAGTGTAGGAACCCAGAGAAAGATTTAACCAAGAGGTTATTAGGCGAGAGGCATGCCGTGAACAACTTAAATAAAAATGCAATTATAAGTGGTAAGGAGAAGATCGAGATCACGACCTTGTTGACAAAGGCATCAATAATTTTACGAATGGAGATATTCAAAACCCAATAAACTTTATTTTCTAAACTAAAGAGTAAGCACAGACTTCTCGAATAAGGGGTCGCTAGTGCATGGATACAGATGCACAGTACACAGAGATATTTTTACGCGATGGTTAACCAAGGAGTTTTTACCCTTACAAGTTTATATCAAGAGTATTTTATTACAAACAATAGAGGCTTACCCAACGACTCGTTTGTGGAAAATAGCATGTAACACGCGATGTGTGGGGTTCTATCCTCCATCACGTGCATAGGACACAAACAAAATACTAACCAAGTCACAGTGCGTGAAAAGAATTACACAGGAAATGGTATACTCTCAAATCCCTTCTTCATCTTGTTAGTACCACTAGAAATTACAGAATGGAGTTATAGGTTGTGGAGGCATGATATATCTCACGAAACGAGGTCAAAGATTTAGGAGTGATTTATTAAAGATAGACGAAAACCCTTAAATACTGAGAGATGACTTAATATTACAACTTTTCTTACAAGAGAAGGGCATTAACACATCGAGACATCCAAGGATTTGCTAATATTTAGATGAACCATGTAAAACCCTATTTCAAGAACTAAAAACCTAGAGGAGCGGACCAAGATGTAAATTTATGTATAACTAGTAACCTGTTACAGTGTCAATGTGATGCATGGGATGTGAGAAATTACCTTTTCGAGTGCAGTAGGAACACCAGACCACTTGAAGCCTCTTCCATAATTGTTTAGGACATAACTACCATTGTCTCTAACCGGTAACAGAGGAATGAATAACATGCAGAGAAAAATCCTCGATACTTATGGAGTGAAGTGTTACAATGACCTACCTCAGCTTCATCGGAGAAGTTTGAGTGAGGGCTATGAAAATAGTATAATTCCATGAGAAAATGATGGAGGTGGCACGGTTTGTATTGGACACAGTGGCCGAGTGACAACTCTCGAGAGGTATTTTTGTAGGTAGCCATTAATGGGTTGGACAGAGGTTTTAATCAATGTCTGACATTCCTTTATTTGGCTTCATATCAAGTTATTACAGAGTGTGAGACCAATTAAGATAGGTTTATAACTATATACCCTCCAGTCGCACCCATCTCTCGTTCAGTTAAAGGTCTTACCTTATGGTTCAATCGTGTTATTGACCTCGAGATGGGTAACTGTTATCGTTGGGTATTGTAATGATGCCAAACGTTAACCATATTGCTAGCCCTATGGTAATAGTGGTCAGAGTTTTAACCATAGACAATTTACCATGAAGTTTTATTACTTAGACAATTAATTTGTAAAGCCGCCATTATATTAAAGCCTATGATGTATTCGATAAATGGTATGCATATTCTTTGAACCAGATTTCATATAGGACCCTATATGGTATAAGGAATGTTTATGCATATATATGGTGGTAATACTAGTTGGGGTTTTAATAATTTAGACGTTAACCTTTTATACTTTCACTAGTGAAGAGGAATGTTATTATCTAGGAGACTAGGGTATAGTGAATCTATCCCTTAACTGTTATATATATGTGATTGTTGTGTAGCATGGAATAATTTAGAGATAAAGTCATTTATATGTAAAATTATGGTTGTATCAATAAAATGGTAAATGTAAAACCTTTTGAAAGTCAATAATGATGATAGAACTACCTACTTATATTAAGTTTAAGTCTTTCCAAATAAGTTGTTCGAAGAGAAAGTATATTTAACATCCCTCACAAAAAAAACATTATTTGGTAAATTTGGGGAACATTACACCAGTTCTCATGAAACCTTTCACTTTTCACTACCACCATGGAAGTAAATTTCACCACCATTCCATGTCATCTGACACGTACCCTCCACATCAAACAAATGCCATCGTACAAAAAAATTTCCAATTTTTCCAATTTCACCTATTTTCAAAATGTTCTAAAATGCTCAAAATACATAATTTAACATTCTTATTCTTCAACCACAATTAGAACTATATAATTAAGATCAATATGGCCTATTCAATCGATATACATATTAATCGGTCCTATGATTTTAAAATTTGACTCTTTCACTTTTAATTTATCATTATTTAGTTGCAGGAATTTGTGGCTTTTTCCCTAATTTCACCATGGATGCTTTTGAAAATGTATAATTTCAACCAATTTCATCCAAATAAATGTCACTTCAGCCTCTGCAACAACAAATTTCTTGTGTTCACTGTTGAAATAATGTAACTGCGAAGAGTATTCTTATTATTATTGTTATTTTATTCATTGGATTAATCCCCATTGTGGATTAATCATGCCTGTATTGTATTAGGACCAAATCCCCTTTTGCGGATTGGTCATCGGACAATTGTAATAGGAAGAATAAGAAGTGGGCCCCAACAATTATTATTGAGACCCAGAATTAAATTAAAGGTGGGTTTACCCACCCAGAGTGAGAGGTCGGCCCTGCCAGTGAAACCCTTTCACACGTGCCATTCTTGTATATATAGGGAGGCTAGCGCCTCACTTTATTACACAACTAACTTGCTCATTCTCTTATGAGGCAAACTGCAATTACCAGTTGGAGAGAGGGAGAAGAGTGGCGCATCTCTTGGAGAGGACTATCTGTATTGGTTTGAGTTATCTCTTGAACATTGTATTGGCAATTTATGATAAGGAAGTTTTTGCTGGGTTTTCTTCCCCTAGAGGGTTTCCCAGGATAAATGTTGTGTCTCTTGTGATTGTGTATTTCTCAGTGATCTTTTTCTTATGATTCTCTTATCTATTAAAATGCAAAGAACTATAATAATTTCATAAACATTAACATGGTATCAGAGCCAACCTGAAGGAAGCATATTTCACAAGAAGAAAAATGTCACTATTATCGTACCCAAAAATTAGGGTTTTGCAAAAGTGAATCTTTTCATCTCCCTAACCACCTAGAAAGTTGCACCCTCCCCCAAGGATCATTTTGGCACTTAGAGTGCACCTTTTCAGTGGCTGGATCTCCCGAAAAGTGAAACCCTAGTTTCACAAAAGTACTAGAAGTACGAGAAGTACCAGAGTACCAGAAGTACCAGAAGCACCAGTCCAAAAATCCACAGATCAGATTTTAATGGGGTAAAAGTTGGATTTTCTCATATCGAAGTACACCAGGATACTCACCTCACCCAAGCACACCTCCTGCTAAGGTCAAAAATTGATTTTAAGCATTTTATTTTTTTGGTCATTATTGTAGCCTCAAGTACAAGATGTCTGCAAGCACAAAGCTTGTTGAGAAACTATAAGGCATAGACAACTTTTGTGCCTGGAAGTATAGGATCGGTCTGATCCTTGCAGAGAATGACCTAGCAAAATTCATCAAAGAAGAAGTGGAGGAACCTGAAGATGCCGTAGAGAAAGCGAAGCATCAGAAGGACTCAATCAAGGCTCAAAGAATCATTGCA